>JBCJKH010006437.1:0-20841 GCA_039877255.1 Loriculus beryllinus | reverse complement strand
GCCTGGCTCCAGAGCAGAGCTGCTCCAGCCCTCGCAGCAGCTCCATGGCCTCCTCTGCCCTCACTCCAACAGCTCCATGTCCCTCTTGTGCTGCTGCCCCGGAGCTGGATCAGGGCTGCAGGGGCGGTGTCTCCCCAGAGCACAGCAGAGGGGCAAGATCCCCTCCCTGAGCTGCTGCTCACGCTCTGGGGGTGCACCCAGCACATGAGGAGGTTCTGGGCTCAAGTGCACACTGAAGCTGGGTCATGGGGAGCTTCTCCTCACCCAGCACCCCAAATCCTCCTCAGGCTGCTCCATCCAGTCTCTGCTCCTGGAAGGATGATTCCACCTGCCCCTGCCCAAGGCCCTTCATCCCTCTCCATGAGGCGGGAGCAGAGGCCTTCTCTCTCAGCTGCTCACATTCTGCTGGGAGGGCAGAGCTGCCTGGCCTCAGGGCACCCCCGCTCCTGTTCAGCCAGTTTCTGATCTGGAACAGAGGACACCAGAGGCTCTGCTTGTGCAGGCTGTTTTGCAAGCCTGGTTTTACAGATTCCTTCCCCTCCTCTCTCCTCCATACTGGCAGATTCAATCTTCTGCCCCAAAGAAGCAGAAAAGAAACAGTAGGACAGGGTTGCTGTGCTCTCGCCCCACGGAAAAGGAGCCGAGTGGAGTAATGCTTTGCACTGTGTACTTGAGGTGTGGAAGTGCCTGTTACAGGATACTCGAAGTTCACACCATCTCAAAAGCAGCTACACAAACCAACACAATGATTTTCCTCTGGGCAATTAGGTACCAGCAGCGGCCCCAACTTTGGAAGCCCACAAGGTTCCTCCCTGTCATATGTGGGAAAGTATTTTGCTAGGCTCATCTCAGCAGCATGAGCTGTGGTGGCCCCATCCCTTGCAATGTTCAAGGCCAAGCTGGACACGGGCTTGGAGCAAGCTGCTCCAGTGGAAGGGGTCCTTGCCCATGGCAGGGGGCTGGGACTGGATGAGCTTTAAGGTCCCTTCAACCCACTGTCATCTGGGATGATGATTGTGTGTGTTTGGGCAGACACCAGCAGAGTGATGCTCCCTCAGCATGGGCACTTTTGCTGGTGCCACAGCAGTGGGATGCATGGAAGCAGTCAAAGGACATCCCTGTCAGGGGATCAGTACCTGCATTGCTGAAGACCCAAGTGGAGATGTTGGCACCCGTGCTCATGATATATTCCACATCCAGGCTGGCCTCCAGCCCAGCCTTGCCTGTGCCCTGGTGCCCAACGACTCGGTCAACCTGAGTGCGGTGGCTAAAGCTGCTGCCAAAGAGCTTCATGAACTCGGCCACGTCAGCCTGGTGGAAGTACTGCTCCAGGAACTGCGGGACAAGGGCAGGACAAGCGGCCTCTCATTTCCTCTTGAAAAATCGAGTTGTTTTTCTCCCTGCTTAGAAGCTGTCCCAGAGGGTCCATGAAGTTTGAGCCCACCAAGTCCTCCCACCACCCCTCGAGGAAGCCCCCCCGCTGCCCTGGGACCAGCACAGAAGGGAAATGCTGGAGAAACACCAATGGGTGCAATTCCCTATGGAATTCCCTAGAAGCTCCACCAGTTACCTGGGCACAGGCCTGGCTGTTGTTTGGCAGAAGCCCGATGTCTCCCTTCGTCATGTTGTATCTCTGACGAAGGATGGAAGGTGTCACTCCCAGGTGGAAAGCTGCTCTCCCTCCACGGTGCTGCTCCAGCTCCTTCTTGATCCAGGCTCTGCTGACCATCCTTCTCTCCGCAGGGAACCGGTGCAGGCCACCCACTGGTGCACAAACAAGCAGGAAAAGAAGTGGCTGTTAAAGCCCAGAGCTGCAGCAGGATGGTATCATGGTCCCTTGGCTCGCTCTTCACCATCTTTGCTCAGGTTTCGTGTCCCACAGGGTTTGCCATCCCCTGCAGGACCTGACGGGAGGAGGGAAGTTGGACCCTGGCACAGGTTGTTTTTGCAGAGAAGCTGTGGCTTTAAGCTCCATCCAACCTGGCCCTGAACACTGCCAGGGATGGGGCATGCACAAAGCCTGGAGGTCCTGCTCCTGTCCTCTGGAGCACTGAGGTGGTCAGTCCTGGCTGCTCAATGCTGTAGCCACCCTCCCCCCATTCTGGGAGTGAGAACTCCAGGCTCCCCCGTGCAGGACGTACCAAAGTCAAGGTGCTCTGCCAGCTCCGTGGGGACCGTGTAGGGCCGTGGGGAGCGCACGACGCTGCGCTGCCCCTTCATGTACTGGTGGAACTCAGCCCCTGGCAGGACGCGCTCGGCCGTGCTGCAGCACAGGAACAGCCACATACAGGGTCAGCATCTGCCCCCAGCCCCGTGCCACCCTCCCATTGCTGGGACCCACAGCACAGGCAAAGCAAAGAGCCCCGTCCATACCTGACAAACTGCCCTCACCAAACCCAGCTAGAGCTCTGCCGCTGCAGCTCTATTCCATGTCCTGCAGAGGGGACTCTGCAGCCCCACAGAAGGCAAGAGCAGGTGTGGGGCTGGCCCAAGCCCCTAACAGACCCGCACGCCTTGTTCCCAGCACTGTGTGTCACTGGATGACTCTCCCAGCACTGGGACTGGGTATCCAGGCAGCCAAATTATGGCCATGGAGCCCTCAGGCCCAGGAAGAAAAGTGGCTCAGCCCTCCACTGCAGAGCCCAGGAAAGAGGAAGCTGCAGCAGGAAGGGGAAGGTCAGTCTGCTTCTGTCTTCATGGGAAGGGCAGTCATTGAATCACAGAATGGTTTGTGTTGGAAGGCACCTTAAAGCTCATCCAGCTCCAACCCCTGCCACGGGCAGGGACACCTTCCACTGCAGCAACTTGCTCCAAGCCCCTGTGTCCAGCCTGGCCTTGAACACTGCTAGGGATGATGCATCCACAAGTTCTCTAGGCAGCCTATTCTAGTGTCTCATCACCTTCTTAGTAAAGAATTTCTTCCTTATATCTAATCCAAATCTACCCTTTTTCAACTTAAAGCCGTTCCCCCTTTAGTGCAGAGGGATTTCAGAAGCAACCACAGCAGAAGAATGTGAATGTCTGAACATGCCCATAAGTTGTTATTTACGCATGGCAACTTTTTCAAGTTTCCGATCACTTTGCCATGTTTTCAGTTACACTTGCTTTCTGTCATACATGACTTTTCAAGGGTCCCTATCTAAGGTGATAAGGGCTTGAGAAGATGAGAGGGGGCACTCTACCTTTGTGTTTATAGCACTAACAATTTACCTCTTTCTCATAATTCTAATCACTGTTGGAAAGCTGTCTTATATGATTTTTAGCATGCAGACTTCAATAGTTCCTTTACTAGGTATTTCTCAAAAGACAAAGTTGGCAATCCTGCCCCTATTATCTCCTGATATCAAATAGTCTTTGGCCCAAACTAGAGCCAGTAATGGGCTACATGCATTGCTACCACCTTGAAGGATTGTATAAGGTCTGATTAGCAAGCTGTGGAATCCTATGATACAGGTGAAAGAAGTTTGTTCTGGAACATTTCTCACTTCAGAGCATAAGAACACTTACCCCCCTATCTGGTTAACATCTTGTGAAAGTGTTAGCCAAGTAGGGCTAACTGATCTGAGAAAGTGCAAAATGTTTGAACTGCCTTGGCGCTTTTTCGCACCAAGCTATTCTAACGTTATTCCTGCTTTGTTTAGATACATGATTTTAGTTGGGGAGAGGAGTTTCTTTTCTCCTTTATGTCCTGCTCTGTCTTCTCCTGACCTCCTGCAGTCCCTTAAATGTCTCTAGACTGTAAAGGGCAGTAGTATTCTTTCAGTACAGTCCTGTAAGGATTTTCTTAAAAACATAGCTTAGCAGCCAGTTTGCTCATATGACCTCTTAATGATCATTGGACATCTCATCCACAGGGGTAGGTGGGAACAAACATGATATCAGAAAGCTTCTCTATACAGTGCAGAAGGAAAACAGGGTATTTAAAAGTTTACTACTGGGAAGTGGAAGCTATAGCAGAACACTTAGCAGTTTGGTGGCTGGGTTACTCGCCTAGGATGTGGGGAAGAAATTGTGGCCAGGCACTGGGGCTTACCACATCCTGGGTGAGTACCCTGATGCTGAGTCATGGGCATCTTCCCACATTCAGGCATTCCAAATCTAAGCAATTTTCCCAATAAAACTTTCCTCTGGAAAGCGATTGTGTTTGCCTATACATTTAGGTATGAAAGTATTTTATTAAAAAGAAAATCTCCCCCACTAATTTCTACTTAAAAAAGAAAATAAAGGTTGAATATTTCCACCTATCTCAGCATACCAAATGCTTGGAGTACTGCACAGTTTGGAGAAGGTTGAGCTCAGTCCTCAAGAGAACCAAGATCATGTTGTTGGGTTAGCTTAGGCCAGCGGGTAGCACTGGATTCATCTTTGCCCTTCACAGGGTAGGAGGAAGAAGCAGTGTAGCCAGTTCATCATGTTGTCATATTTGGACTACTTGGTACAGCTCAGTACCCTCCAGGCCAATGGCACTGATCCTGTGGCCTCCAACACTCTCTGCTCCCTCATCGGGTATCTCTAGCATCTCATGATATTGCTCATTAAAAAGAGGCCCATAATTGTTACCTGTGTTAGTGAAAATACACGCACCTGGACATGACTTGAGCATCAGGGAAGAACTTAAAAGAACATGCTGAAGTGTTTACACACCTCCTACAGTTCTCCAAAGTCCTTCCCTGAATTGAAACTACTTATTCCGCTCTTTTGTAATATTCAAAGCAGGTAAAAGTATTTATAGCACCGCAGGGTTGTTGCTAACACTTCTTTGCCCTGTCTCAAAATTTATTGTAATGTATTTTTCTAACTGCAGCAATTTGCCACCAACTTTTATGAGGAGGTTGAGTATAAAGCACATATAAAAAAAGGGGGAATACATCAATCTCTAATGATTACAAAGTATTATATAAAAGTGTACGCTCATATGTGACACTTAAATTAGAAATATGTAACAAATTATGCAGGGAGGAGCAATGTCTGAATTCAAATGGCTCTGCAGAACAGAGGAGCTGCCTCCCTTCAGACACTTGATTTCAAAAAGGCTTTGTATTTCTGAGGGTAGTTGCTATTTGCTAGCACACGGTAACCACAATTACCCCCAGTGTTTGCCAGGAGAGAAATGCTAAGGCAAACTCCTACCCAGGCTGTTAATGCAAAGCATTGCTTTGCGTTTTCCCTTATGGAGAGCTACAGTGGGATCATTTCTGCTTCCTTCCCAACCTTAGCCCAGTCTCTCTCAGTTTACCCCAGTAGCTGGCAAGGAAGAAGCATACCAGCTTGAATGCATGTGTTTAGCACAATGCTGCTCTGAACATACATTTGCCACCCTGAACCAGTGGCTGAACTTTAAGGGATGGCCTGAGCTCATGCTGCTGCAGCAGATGGATGCCCTTCCATCTGTTACTTACTGTGCCTGTGACTATTTGCCCAGTGGCTTGGAGGAATCACTGTGGGTATCGTCAATCTCTGTGGCCTTTTCTGCTTCCCTATGCCTGTCAATAGCATTCTGACATGTTTTGTTTCCTTTACTGTAAGCCACAAGGATGCTTTGGTATTGTACCTACTTTGAATAGTGCTAGGTAGATTTCTGGTGCACATTGCCCTAGTCATTTGCACCTCTTGCAGGGGTTTAATTCTCGTGACAAAGAATCAAAGAAAATGCCATATACAAAAGACACTATAAAGTACGGGCAAGGAGTGTATTTAAAATCTATAGATAATGGCAGTAAATCAGATAAACTTAAATATCATCTTCCTGGTGCTATAAGGTGAATATCTTCCTCCCTTCTTCACAGACTTTCTTTACCAGTGATGTGTTG
This sequence comes from Loriculus beryllinus, assembly GCA_039877255.1. NCBI lineage: Eukaryota > Metazoa > Chordata > Aves > Psittaciformes > Psittacidae > Loriculus > Loriculus beryllinus. The sequence goes on along the minus strand of JBCJKH010006437.1, from coordinate 15,031 downwards.
TGAGTTGACTTTTAAAAATGTGGTTTGTTATACTTTTGGGAGGGAGGAGTTAGTGAGGCTGCATGGCATCGTACTTGCATAAAATGAAATGAGGCTTAGGAAAGGTTGGGGCAGAGTGCCTGTGTGCAAATATACACCCAAAGGGATTCCAGTTCTGCTGCTACCTGAAAATACAGCTCTCTCATCTGTGTTTGTCATCCTCTTCTGTAAACTAAAACATGAGTGGCTCAGAAATAGAGGCCCTCAACTATTGTAGATAATAATTATGTAATGGTGAGCACTGCTTGGTCTGGGAAGTTTGGGTGTTTTATGAATATATCTGCATTATTGAGATGTCTATCCTCACTCAAAGATGGTTTAGAAAGGTATTTGGTTTAAGTTTGTAGGCTTTATTATGGGATTGGTGAGCCAACATCTGATTTGGATTTATTTGAAGCAGATGTTAAGCATAGATAGGAGACTAATGTCTGTAGTGGCTCCATACCTGTCTGAATTATTGTTAAAAGTCCAGCATTGGCATGTCTCTAATTTAATACACGTTTCAGCAGTGACCAAGGTAATAAAATCTGAAATGCCTTGTTCTCCTTTCATTAAAGTCAGAAGGGGAAAAAAAAGAGATCTGTATCAATGTGAACACAGGGGTGTTTCTGGCCAACATGAAAGTATCCTTTTATCTAACAAAAAAAAAAAAAAAAAAAACCAACCAAAACCTAATCTTGTTGTTTTAACAAGCTGTCTAATGCAGGCTGAGTTCTTTTTAATCAAATGCAATGCTATGACATAATTCTTCATGCGCTTGAATGATTAACCACAAATTTGTCTTTCCAAAGGAACTGTCTCATTTGTAAACTGCACATCTAAACTCAGAGAGACAAAAGATGAAAATGGGATCTGAAATATAGGAAATTAATAAAAAAAGTTTTAAAATCATGAGTTCCAGGCTATGAAACCTTTTCTGGGTTTCAAATACATATAGGGCTACCCTGCACTTCAGTAAGCCAAGGTAGGTGTCCTGGCTGTTTGGGGCAGGCAGCTTGGGACTGGAGTGGGTAGACAGAATGAGAACGTGATGCATGGGAAAGCTGCCCGTCATGGACTCTACCAATTCCTCTGAATGCCTTGACCTCTGCCACTGGGTTGCCTTTCCCAAGGCTGTGTTGCAGGAATAAAAAGGGCTAATGCTACCTCACAGCACTACCCTTTTTTAATAGGTGTTTCAGCTGCTTGAGAGACAAGCGCTTTCATTTAGCATGCAGGTACCTCCTGAAGCAAGGCATTTGTTTTGGTTTGAGCAGACATTAACAGAAGACAGGCTTTAAATCAGTTCAGAGAGTTAGGGGGTCTTTGTAAGTCTGCAGAAGCTAAAAGTATCTTCTGAGCTGTACTGAGCAAAGCTAGTTTTCTTCCTAGTAACCAGGATTATAGTGCTATGCTTATAGTGGAATGGTTCAGTAAGGTGTCACTTATCTGCTTGACATTGCAGCTCATTACCAGGAATGTGTCTAATTAATCCTGCTGTGCTGTGAAGAGGCATCAGTTCTATCAATTTTTTTGGGTAGTCTTGCGCTTGCTTCAACAATTATGTGCTCTTAATTCACTGTAGCAAGAGTTGATAAAACAGTAGGGCTGAAAACAAATGTTTTTTTCAGGGCATATATATTTGTGAATTTGTTACGTTGGGGCCTAGTTTTAGGACTGGCCTGACTTCAGGTTATTCTGCAGCATGTGAAGTCAGAATTCTGCCAAGCCCTAATTACACACGTAGAGTAATGATGATACAGTTATCCATTTATAAATGCCTTAATTGATCACTTGACACATAATAATGCTTAGATTTACTGCTTGATGTGGTATGAGATAATCCCTCCTTTGATATAGGTATATATGCCTCAAGAGGGTTAATTACTTTGGGAAAGAAAATGTAAAATTGGGGGTAATTAAATTGTCATCTACAGTGGCAAATTATTTTAGTTACTCTATACAGAATGTAAATACAGTTTATCTGCTTTTCATTATGAAGTGGCATTGAATAAGCACAGTAGAATCTTCTAATGAGGCTTTTTTCCATTAACAATAAAAATAACCCATTTGAAACTTATGTTTAAAATTATTTACCATAGTAGGAGCATGTGAGCAAGCCAGAATTGCAGATAAGCACAGCTATCCAAGCAAAGAACGATAGCATAGCTGGAGAAGCCAAAACTAAAACGCTAGTAAAACTACATGCTGGAACTTTGTGCAAGTCTCCTCCTTCCATTGCTAAAGTTTTTGTTAGGTTTTTTTTCCACCACCCATGGAAATAATGGATATAGACTAAATTTGCGATATTGGAACTCCTTGACTCTTCTGGAGTCATGGTATTCCAGCAGAAAAGTCCTGAAGAGCCCTCTGGTTATTGTGGGAAGGGGTTCTCCCCGTGTCCTTGATGTTGGAGTGATGCCTGAATAGTTTTGAGGGTTTTTAGGGGAAAGGAGGTTAACTTCTTTAAAAACTTTTCATCCTGTAGCCTACCATGTTGTACTAAAGCTGTCAAAAGTTTAAATGTGTGTGGGCTTTGCCTTTTTCTATAGATGGAACGGTGGCTTGTCAGAGGAGTCTGGCTTTTTCATGTTTTCAAGTTTAAAAAGCAAATCTGGTGCGGATGCCAAACATATGGTAGGACAGAAATAATAAAAATATTGCAGAGACAACACAGGTTTTTTTTCTTCATGGCAGAAAAGCAAAATTTTAGTGTAACGTAGTAACATTTGTTTTGTGATAATTTATTTATGTGCAGGTTGTGAGGTTAATTTAGTTACCTTTGCAGAGCGGAGCAGAACTGTGAGCACAAGAGTTGTCAATGACATTTGACTTGAATCTGAAAAAGCTTATATGTTAGTTTCACATTTCTGTAGAAATTTCTGTGTTTACCTTTTGCTTTAATATCTGAGAATATTCAAAAACTAATTTATCTGTCTTCATAATAGCCTTCTCAGGTAGTAAAATAGCATCATTTCACTGAAGAGTTAGCAACTTGCAAATAGAAGGCAACTGGCAGGAAAGATTTAAGCTCTTGATTTAAGGGCCTCCTCAAGATTAATGTGGCTCTGACCTATGTATGAGGGACAGCTGGTCCAGGTACAAGTATTTATTAGACTGAGTAAAACTCTGTGCTTGACAGATCTTCTCCTTTGATGAATCTTTCCACAAGGGCCTATTCATGTAGATAAAGTGCTGGTATGGGTTTGGTGAGGTAGTTGTCACTGGGAAATAATTCAGCCTTATTAGCCACTTTGTAAATTGTTTGCTATAACAATGTGTTAATACATCAAAGTTGTGTGTGACCTGGGGCTTGGCATCGGGGCGGTGGCAAAAACGCCATTATCTCTTTGTTGGTACATAGTTAAGGGGTTTGTCTAGCAGCTTCCTTACTGCCTTGTTTGCTGGCTATGAGCAAGTCACGTATCAGGAAAATGGGATATCCCCCACTTGAAATTTTCAAGGTAATGCCCATATAGAGGTGGTAGCAACAAGTATTCTCAGAGATGATGTCTGGTGTATACGCCTTTAGGGCTATGCTCATCTTAAACCTTGACTTCTGATTTAGTGGCTTTCTTTCACCAAGTCCTTTTCCCATAAAGATGAAGCAGCAAGGACCTTTTTATACAGTTCTTCTTCTGGTAAGAGAAAAACCCAAAGTGACAAAGTACACATGAGAGGTGATCTTTTGGTGTGTTGCTGATAGGCAGTAAAAGTTTCCAAAAGAATAGGATTTTTTCCCAAAGATTCCCCAAACTGGCACAATTCTGTTAGTCTTGATGATAAAGCTCTGTTTAATTCTTTCCCTTGCCCTCCACCTCATCCCTTTAAGTATCTCTTTTTAAATGTCAAGCTCCTTTTTTTTTGCCAAGATTAAAAGCATTATTACCTTCAAGCTACATGTCTGTGGGTTAGGATGTCTGTCTAGTTAGCTGTCAAAATTCAGGTGCAATGTTTCATCTGCAAGTAGCCCAGCAAATCCACTTGAGTAATTAGAATTTAAGCAAGAATGAGGCCAGTACTCGTGAGGACAGGACTATGTTTTCCCTGTGTTTGACACAGCGTGTAGCTTTGTGTTCACTCCCGGTTGATGCTGCGTGGTTAGAGAGTCTCATTTTCCTTCCCTAAATGTGTTGGTTAGGAAGCCACAGTGAAGGGGCTGCCAACCTGACATAAAGATTCATAATGTCCTCAAGCTGAATCAGGAGGAAGTCAAGTAAAGTTTGTTGTGAGAAATCAGAGGCAAGAGTCTAGTGGAAAAAGCATCACCTGAGACTGGGAAGATGAAGAGTTAAATCCTTGCTCTGCATTGCTTAGGGTCAGACTTGGATGGTGTTACTGTGGGGCCACTGGCTGTCTGAGGATGAGATAGAGTTCCTCATTCTTTACTAGCTACGCTCTTGATTCGGTCAAATGCCAAATCCCATCTAGAAACATCACCCTTTTTTTAGACTAAAGTTTCCTTTAAAAGATCCCAGTGAAAAGTTAATTTCTATTATTATTAACTTTCTGTAAAAAGAATGTCCTTACAAGACCTTCCTCCCAATCAAGCTGGTTTTATTTTCAGCTGGAAGGACTAAAATGCGATGTGTGTCTTTTTCTTTTCCCTGTTAGCTTGATGCACAGTTTTTTATGTGTCCATTATTTGATAGATCTTGAAGTGGCTGCAGAGCTATTTGCTCATACACAAATGTCCATAGAGGCTGACTAGTCTGACTGTGATCAGAAACTGCAATGTGTTATATCAGCAATAGAGACCTCAGAGTTTCTCTTCTACACTGAAAAATTAATTAATCAAGAGGATGAAGGCAGCCTAATCTTTTAATAATAGTCCTCTAAAGCTGTGTTACAATCAAACTCTATTAAATAAGAGATGCTTCTGATGAACATGAGACCTAATCTGATAAGAGAACAAAGTACATTCTCTGTGCTAGTCCTTGAGTGTCCCATGACAAAGGAAGATGTTTCATGTCTCCAGGCTGTAGTCTCCTCCTGACAGTATTATGTTGAAACAGTGGCTGTGCTTCTGAATTGCATGTTTCCTTATGATTATAGTCTGGCTGCCTCTCTTTCTTCTTTTAATGTTGTTTCTCTTACTTACTTCTTCCAGATCAGATCCCCAGTTCAGCTGGACCAGGTGTAACTTCACTTAAATGAGAGTAAATGTGTTAATAGATAATTCATAGATATATTGTCTGACATAGTAAAGTCAAATACCAACATCGAAATGTAAAATCAATTATTTGCAATGCCAGGAACTTATTTGGATTTGATTTGAACCTCTAAGGAGCAAAATGTAAGGCAGAAATTTACTTTTTCAAAGCAAGAAAGGTCCTTTCTTTTCATGCATGCTTTTAAATATTATTTTCTATCTGAGTTTTCTTCCCTTAGTTGTGGCACAGGAAAATCATCTCCATATTTGCTGTATGCCTGTAAGTGTTTGTACCTCTGCATGCTACCAGTTGCTGCTTGAAGCACGCTTCAAGCACAAGAAATGACATCCTGCTGTAAATCCCAGCCCACCTACCACCCTGGCGAGGACTTCCGACTCCAAGAGCATGGTAAAAGCAGACCAAGTGTTTTAGCCCATGCACTGGCAGCACGAGCAGGAGCAGCAGAGGACATAGACAAGCAGGCAGCTCAGTCCCAGAGAGAGGCAATGAAGAGTGAGAAGCAGCAGGAGAGCTGCCAGCAGCAGACTTGAAAGCAGAATACGGATATGTTTGTACATGCTTTCCCTGCTTCTGTCTCTTGCATTCCCTTTCCCCATCCACCCATGCTGAAATTAGCATAACCCACTTTTAGGGCAAACAGTTACTTTCTCCAACTGGCTGGTTGATTCAGAAGAGCTTCTTTGTATGAATATAAAGTAAAAGTTATTAAGACTCTTCCTTATTCCCACTTCCCCCTCCTGCTGCCTTCCAGCTCCTTTCCTAAAGCTTAGCATACAGCTAAGCCCTAAAATTATAACACCTTTTCCCTAGCCATATCATGTTCCCGTTCTTACACCTCTCATTTTTACTATGGTGCTGCACTAAGCCCATAAATAAGTAGTTTTACTGAGAGCTTTTGCTTTTAGAAGCCCAAATTGTCTCCACCAGTTTATGAGGTCATGCCTTCAGTATCACTAGCCCTCATGATTCACGGATACTCAGTTCTATGAATCTACAAGGAAAAATATTGAGAATATAGAGCAATTTGTGCTCTATATTGGTAATACGGAGCAAAATGTGGTTTTCAAATATTTATTTAGGGCAAGTATTGCAATACTTTGTGCACTCTCTGCCTCTGTCTCTTTATGAATGCAAATCCCTTCTCTTTCTGCTTCCCTAGTTTGTTTGTGTTTTATTAGCATCCAGAAACCGCAGGAATGGCCCAGGATCCTTTAGTTATATGTACTCAGAACAAAAAGGTATTCCTCTGAGGAAATAACACAAGCACAGTGGAACACTGAAAGTTTTATACTTGGTACCAAGATGCATATTAAGGGGATATGAATGTTAGCCATTGGGTGTGTATGGGAATTTCTAATCTCACAAGACCTCTAATCTGTTTTTGTCAATTAATCTTAAAGTTGATGGAATGTGCTTGTTTAGATGATTCAGACTAGATTCCTTGTTTTCCCTTGACTAGAAACATCACTAATGTAGCAGCTGCTGTTGTACAGTTATCTGGAGCAAAATACATGAAGAAAGTTACAACATACTAACCATAATGTTTCAGTTTGAGCACTGCAGTACATGGGCTCTTTGCTGAAGACAAGTTGTTCTTATAGTTTAAAACAAACACACATATACACATGTATATTTATATACATTTGTGAACGTACTCATATTGGTACACGTGAAAACAGTCTAAAATCACAGTCATAGAAATTCTATTTACAAAATAGAATGACTCCACATATAAATCAACTTGACCTTATAAGTGACATATGAACTAGTCCAGCACCTTAGTAAATTAAGAGCAAGAGTCCAGAAAGTGTAAGGAAATCAGACATAAATGCCCTGAGATAAAAAAATCCCTTCCTCTTTAGAGGACAATCATTGACCCTTAGGGCAGCATCAACAATTTTATAACATGCTCAGAAGCAGATACCTCAGTGGCACAGCATCACAAGTAGCTGTGCACAATATGTTTGCCCTCCAGTAGAATAAATCAATGAGAGAATAAATAGTGTGGCAAGAAAAAACAGAGAGGCACATTTCCTCCTGCGATGCAAACTCATCTCTTTCATAAAGAGTGGGTTAGGGTAGGAGAAATAAGTGGAACATCCTACTGCTGGACAAATTACTTGTAATTAATTACTTGTTATAAACAATCCAGAACCACTCACAGAAAACTGATTCAGATCCAGGTATATGTCTTTCCAGATGTATACCCAAGAGGGGTATTTACAAATGATACTGTTTTGTTGGATTGTGAATTCTAATGTGAAGATGCTATATTGGCTTTTCAAAAGAGGACTAAGGTTTACCCTTAAAACAAACCACACACACAAAAAATCCGAAGCTCTCATAAAATGCAACAGTAACTTGAGGACTTTATCTGTTATTTGCTGAAGGATAAGCTGAGGAAAACATCGGGTACTCAGTGTTTAATCAAAACTTACGCAGAGGATGTTAAGTTAGCACATCTGTTTTGAAATTAAACTAGACACACAATCATCTGTCTTTTTGTTTATCCTTTGTTGATTTCTAGACATCTCCATCTGAATTTCTAATCAGACTCATGTAGATGATGAATATGTAAAAGTCAGTTGTCTTGTAGCTGTGATAATGGCCTGAAGATGTAACAGCATCCACTGCACACAAACAGCTAATATCTTTCATTAGACTATCTCAGGGGAAAAGAACCCGCACCAGTTTTTGGTCTCCTCAGATCAGCAGAAAAAGGACTATAACTAAACCTAAAAACAGGTGAAAAGCGCTGTCCTTAACCTGTGTTTTGCTGGAAATTGTTGCTTATCAGATCTTCTGGCCAGGAGATCTACTGGAGCCTAAAAGCATGCCAGCTGGTCCCGTCAATGCACTCTCTCTCCGGCTCAACAAGTTGTCTGCCTGGCTATAAATATTAAAAGGGCAAAGATATTTTCTCTGACATTTTATTAATAATCACATAGCACTTGTATATTGTCTTCAAGATACTGGAAAAGCATGAATCCTCTCAGCTGTCAGCAGTGGCTTCATTTAAGGTGGGAAAATGCAGACAGAAGGGAAAAAATGTGCTACCACAGGCTCAATGAATTGAATATCATCGATTCTTGGTTCCAGTCTGTTCCTTGGTTTATTGCGCATAGCCTGAGTCAGGAACAATGAAAACCAGCTTTCTAAAAATAGTCACATAGCCAGAAATACACTGATACACAAAATATGGTTGGACTGCATACTTGAACGGTGTAAAAGAGTTCATGTTACATCTACAAAATGACACCTTGATCATCTTCCGCTGCATGTATCAGAAGTTTAGATGCCTAATAAAAGCAGTTCTCCACAAGTTTCATTTATATTTATACATATATACATATATTATGAGAGTTAGCATCTCTCAAATCAGTAATGGTAAACCTAAATCAGAAGAAGAAAAGCAAAAATCTAGCATCTGCATTTAGCTAATTAAAACTCTATTGAGCCCATTATTTCAAATTATTTAGTATATTCTTAATGACTTAGAAATATGTTAACATTTGTTTATTGTATCTTGTGTCCACTATTGTCCACTAGTTACTGATTTCTATCAGAAGGATTTCCATTACTCTCAGCCTATCATAAAATGCTTTTAAAGCAAATTTTTATATTTATAAATGGTTCCTTGTTTTTTCAGAAAACAGAATTTCTTGTTTAACACAAGCTTGAGTTGTATATTATCCAGATTTTTGCACTAGGTCTTGATGATACTATAAAGCCTCTGAATGCTCCTTTTCTTCTGTTTGTCTCATAAGACTCAAATTACTTACTAATTATGTTAATTTTAGTCTAGAAGCTGTAGGAGCGTCTATTTATGACCATTCACAGTATTGTTTCTCCTCCTCTCTGTTAAAATGGCTAACAAGTAGCAAACTGGAAGACCTTGAAATGGTTTTTAAGGACTAGCTGAAACAGCATTTCATACTGACTGCTCTTATGCCCAGCAAATGCTTGGCTGAGAAAACAGGAATAGTGTTAAGGAAACAAAGGATAATTCCTTCAGGTACACCATTCTAGGCTTGTGTGTTAGAGTGTGAAGCCCTGAGCCAAGGGGTAGTCTTAACTGGACAAGCACTGTCTGCTAGTCACTGCTGCTCTTCCAAGTCCCAGCTGGGGAATGAATTGAGTGGGGGCCAACCTCAGTAGTCATTCACCTGTTCAGCGTAATAACAACATCAAACCAATCCTAATCTGTGGTGATGTCTAATCTGAATTTTGGGGTACCTTTCTGCAGAGCATTGCCTTGTAACTGGAACTTCTGGTTAACCTTTTTTCTTGGCACCTGATTCTGTTGCAGTCAAGAGCATTGCAAGTTCATGAGCATCTTTCAGTTATTTGGGCATTTGAATGCCCAAGGAGTAACAGCACCGTATACTGCCTTAGACATCGCAGTACAATATTACTCTTGTCAGGTAGGATATTCTACGTGAATATAAGAAAGAAAACAAGAAAGAAGTCAGGAACTAGCTTTTGGACCTATCCCAGTCATCTGAAACAGGTGACAATAAAGAAGCAAACAATCTCAGAGACACAGGGAGGCTCCATGAAGTCTATGACCGGGTCACAACACAAGTGTTACCTGGTGTTCTGTAATTTGTAACTATGTGCTCCCTAAACTTTTCATTAAACCTCGAGACAGCTGTTCATGAGGCACAGCTTTTGACCATCTTCAAGTGATTTGGGTGTCTCTGTGGTTATTTGCACTTCAACACAAATTGTGCGTTCTCAGGTCAAGTTGCATGACCATTTTTTTTAATTCTTTTCTCTTAAAAGAAATGGTACTGGATCAAAGCAGGTAGATAACTGCACATCAGCAATCTTTCCTCTGTCAGTTTTACTATCATGGTTAATGAACTAAGAAATCATTCAGGGTGGGGATGAGCAAAATGGTGCAAACATCTGTGAATTTGACAAAAAGATAAAAACCCTCTTAAAAATTGATTAGTCAGTTTCTTAAAACATACTGTGCATCTGTCTTCATATAAATATTTTCCGTTACTAAGATGCATAAGCAATCACTTCCCACCTGCTATTAAAATCCAAAGCAAAATAAAACAATTAAAAAACCCCCAACCAAACAACAAAAAAACCCAAGACCCAATAAAAGCAAAAAAAAAAAAAAAAAAAAACACATGAAAAAAACCCCTCAGGAAACCAAAACACACAAAACCCAATAAAAATTAACCAGAAACCCCTCTGCATCTCAATTGCCCTGCCACTGGATAGATCTAACGTCTTGGAGAGCAGTGCAGCTTCTGTATGTCATGCTTTGGATTATAGAAGCACATCATCTTCTCACCAAATTTTCTCTTCAATTCCTCCAATACAGCTTTCCACCATCATCACTTCAAAACATGATCATCTTCATCTATTCAAATCCTCTTCTTTCTCCCTCAAAGAAAACCCCCAACAGTCTGTTCTTTTTATGGAAGTTTTCTTGACAAAAGGGAAGGTCAGTCATTAGAAATAGCACAAGTACTTTTTAGGGATTAAAAAAAAGAAAGCCTCTTAATTCTGCCCAGATATCTCACACTTTACATTGTGAAACAGGTTGAAAAGTTTGGATTAGTGTAATGATTTAACATGCACCTATTTAAATGTCTTAAGCCTTCTGTTTCTTAATGGTGATTTTATGCATTAGATAGCACTACTACTCCATCAGCTCTAACATCCTGCCTCTCACATTAATCTTTGCTTAATGCTTCAGACAAAAGTGAAGTTTGTGGTGCCTTTTAGAGGCTGAGATGTACTCTGAAGGAACAGGGATTTGGCTCCTGTTGTCTGTAGTTCTCAGTCTGCTTCCTGAAACATCAGTTGTGATTGCTCTTTCCTTAGTAAGATTAATATGCAGTAAAGGTGCTGAGTGTAATCAGGCATCTTGTAAATCCAGAACAAATTGGATGAAAGAGATGAAATGCAAACTGACCTTTAGGGGATGAAGGTATATAATTCCTTTGTGTTTCAAATCTTGATAGAATAATAGTTAGGGTTTACGAATTTACAAACTTAGAGTTATTTCCAGTACTTTGTATTATTTGGAAGTGCTCTCAAGTGCTGCATATCTGTAATATATTTTTCTTAGTTTACAAATAATTGGATGCACATCCTTTGTTTTGTGAAGGAGTTTCTAATAACTAAGTTTAATCTGTATTATATTCAAACATTCACCAGCACAAATAAGGCGGTTATAGTCAGAGGACTGTTAAGAGCATTTGCTTCTTGAAATCACTAACCCTCAAATTCATAAATCACACATATCTATGTATCACACATGCATAGAGTTTTAGAGGTATTTGAATCTCAGAAGTTGCTGTAAGGTGATGTTCACAGACATAACATCATTACTTGGATTTATTTCTTTTTAAATAGTAGATTATCATGAGCAACTTTAATTCTAAAATAATCTGCAAAAAGACAACGTTGTAGCAAAATCCATTGTTAATACAAACAATTGCTTTTGTTCGCTCTTGTTACCCAGTGAATTTTGTGAACTTTTTCATATATAAAGGGATAAATAAATTTTCTAAAAGCTTCATATAGTACCTTTTATATTAGGGTACCCTAACAGAGTTATGAAAGAAATGCTACCCCTATCTTTTTTGTACCTGCTCAAAAAAATGCACAGATCATTTCAACTCTAGGTGTGATTACCCAGTGTGCTTTATAAAGAAAATGAAGGTTGTATGAACTTACTTTCTATGACACTCTTATTTCAGATCAATGACAGCTCAGCGATAATGCTGATACTCTCCACTGCAAACTAACACCTGCGTTTAGTATTGATTTTCATTGAATGTGTAGTTGGGTGGTGGGCTAGCGATATGTTTTTGTGGAGACTTGTGATGCTATAACCAGATCAACAGCTACACAAACTCACAGTGATATTTGACCTCAGATAAAAATTTACTGTGTGTATTTATAGCTAGCACCAGACTTAAATGGGTTTCTAAATGGATTCGTGTAGTCATGCTAGCCTGCTTCTGAGGTTATCCGTATAGGAGGTGAGCTTGTTTGCTTATTATTATATGTGGGCAATAGTTATGAGCTCTAGTTAAATACAGAGCAAATCCACTCCTTCTCATATACCAGAATGTTGAGGCTCAGGCCATTCAGCAGCTCTGGTCCTCTTCCTCTGTTCATTAATAATGTTTCTTTGTGGCAAGTGGGTTTGCTGTTTCTAAAGACTCATATAGGAAAAGAAGGATCAGAAAATCAGAGCTTTTTGTTACAAGACAGTTACTGCACAGAATATCTTTTAAAGATACAGCAAAGTTTCTGCTGCAGGTGTGGTGTCACACTCAAAGTATTGCTTATATATTTTCTTCTTTATGATGGGATCTATACTGTAGAAAACGTTTAATTGTGTAATTAACTTTTATTCCCTCAAATTCAGACACAGAGCTTAAGCTTGTCTTATCTGAGAGTGGGAAGACTGAAAGGCGCATTCTGCTTTCCTGTGTTTCCTGACAATTAACATCAGTCAGCCAATAAACTTATACTGGCGCTCTGGTGCCCAATTCTTGTATGTCATGTGGTCAGCTTACACGCTCAAACGTTTCTCTTTATAGCTGCAGAGATCTCAGAAAGACAGAGTATATCCCAGCATACAGACTGCAATCTAGAACTATCACATAGGCTTTTATAACATATGCAAGTTGCTCGATGTAATTGGTCTTAATGTAAGCTTTCTGCTAGTTAATTCCAGAGATGATGCTGTTTGACCAAAGCAGGAAGCGTATCATGCAAGTGTGCTTGTCCTGATTTTGCCTGTAGAATAATCAACTTGTGAATTTCTTTCATAATTTTTCTATTTAATTTGATGACTGTTTTGAGGGGTTTTTTTTCCTATTTGTTTAATCAAATTCCACAAACCTACATCCATTTATTTTCTTCTGAGCATGTATCCCCGTAGATTTCCATTGTGGAGCCTGTGATGCAAGCACATGCATAAAGCCAAAGGAACTTTGGGTGAGAACACAGAAGAAAAAACAATGTTGATGAGAGATGACTGCAGTGAAATGCTCATGCATGAGGCATTGATATTACAGGCTCTGGCAAGTGCATTGTGCTTTGCAAACTGTGATATGCTGACCTAAGGGTCATTCAGACAAAAAGCTAAACTGCTCGTTTCAATCAAAGTAATGGGAATGGGCGCATTACAAATAAAAGGACGCCATCAAGCTGCCTTTCTAGCACAGCCTGCATGTCAATAGGGCAGGTTTACCCTCTACGGAATACATGAGTGCAACCTTCAGAACATCATTGATTTCCATTGATATGCATATATTAGAAATAGTTAATCAGGTCGAGGGAGGTGATTTTCCCCTATACTCCACTCTTGTGAGACCCTGCCTGGAGTACTGTTTCAGGTCTGGGGACTCGAACACAAGAGGGGCATGGGCCTCTTGGAGCTGACTCCAGAGGAGGTCCATGAAGATGATCAGAGGGCTGAAGCACCTCTCCTATGAAAACAGGCTGGAAGAGTTGGGGTTGTTCAGCCTGGACAAGAGGAGGCTCAGGGGAGACCTTACAGCAACTTTCCAGTACCTAAAGGTGCTGATAGGAAGTATGGAGAGAGACTTTTTACGAGTGGCAGGTGACAGGACAAGGGATAATGGCTTTAAACTGAAAGAAGGGAGATTTAGATTAGACATTAGAAGAAAACTATTCACTGAGGGTGGTGAGGCACTGGAACAGGTTGCCCAAAGAGGTGGTAAATGCTCCATCCCTGGCAGTGTTCAAGGCCAGGTTGGAGAGAACCTGGGGCAACATAGTCTAATGGGAGGTGTCTCTTACCCATGGCAGAGAGGTTGAAACTAGATGATCCGTAGGGTCCCTTCAAACCCAAACCCAAATATTATGATACTGTGATCATAATGTTAAGTGGTCAGAAGATGAGAATCAACATTATGTTTATGCATGTTGAGATTTCTTTACCAGGGTACCCTTTGTAATGAGGCACAATATATAGCTCTTGATTTTTCTTGTTGTTTGATTGGGGTTTGGGGGAGGGTAGGATCAAGGGAGTGGGATGGGGTGGTTGCTTTTGGTTTTGTTTTGGTTTTCCTTCAATACAGTGTAGTATAGCCTAGATTAAGGAATTGTTTCATGGTTAAGGCTCCATCCTTGGAGGTGTCCTGGATTCTGAGCTACCAGCTGGGCTTAAACCATGATGGGACATATGAGATAAAGATTCAAACTCTTGAATTACACAAATACCTGGAGGTGTAAAAACTTGCTCAGCTCATTACCCTAACCGTCGGCTGTTCATTTGAACCCCTCTCCTTTCTCTTGCTCTCTGTCCCTGTGGTCTCTGAAATCATGGTCACAGTTTTACAGGAGCTGATAGGTCACCACTAAAAATTTGTGAGAAGAGGCTTGTTCTTTTTCTTTCTTGTCTGTAAAAAATCCTGGCTAATTTTAAGTTACATGTGTGTATGCAACCTCATCTTCATGCAGCACAATGCTTGCACTAAGATTGTGTTCATTTATATCACTAAAAAGAGACAGAACAGCTTACACAAAAGTATAATACAATATGTTAAATCAACCACAGTGTAAATTGTGGCCATCATATTAAATGCTGACAGTCCAATATGCCTTGTTTTGTCTGGTGTCTTTCAGTAAATGTGAAAAATGTTAGAAAATAAAGTTGCAAAATCTTAATTTATTGGTTACAAAGCACATTGCTACATGTTGATATAGAAATAGTTTGTGCAGCTGATGTGCTGGTGGGCTTTGTAGTGCTGTATGGTATTTAATCCAAAATGAAGTGTTTATACAGACGGTATTCAACATCTTTAAGGAAAACTTGGGGGGTGTGGTGG
>JBCJKH010006436.1:2900-13807 GCA_039877255.1 Loriculus beryllinus | reverse complement strand
CAAGAAGCATCTTCTGGAGCCTTTCGTAAACCCTATTTAGCCTCCATTTTCCACTCAGATGGTGAATACACAGGTGATTCCCCATCACAATGGATACACATTCATTAAAAACTATAATGCTTAAAAAGTCCTGTCCTCTCATGTGACAATTATGACCATTCCTGTCACACAAGAGGATACACAAATGTGGGGTATCAAGCACTTCTGGACACATAACACTTAATAGTGCACGGTTAAAGATCCTTCAGGAAAAAGTACAGCAAGCAGTGGTTGGTTAGAACAATTTATGTGGGCAGAAATCCATTCCCTGGCCACATCTAGGAACAGAAATAACAGTCAGTCAGGCTGGGTCCACCTCAAGGGCTGCAGTTAACACTCACACTACTCCTTTCCCTGGTATCCTCAATCTTTCCAGTGAATCTACATTTTCTCTTTCCTTATGTTGTATGGGACAAATAGAAAACAGATAGTATAATCTGCTAAAATGTATTTATAAAAATGAAATTAAAAAGATTGTAAAGTTGAAAGGCTATGATTTTAATAATAAAAAATTAGCACTATATGAAATGTGGTTGGGGAAATACAGTAACATTTTAAACAGTGTGAAGTAGAAGCCAGATCTCCGTCTCTCACTGAAATCACATGCTGCCTAACTTCAGCTTGTCCTTTTAAAATCTCTCATAATTCCTTATAACAGAAAGTTTCCAGTTGCTCCCAGCAGTCCCTAGAGCTCTGAACAATCTTTTCTCCAATGTATCTACTATTTGCAGTGGGACTCATGAGCATCATATTCAAAGTAGTGACACTGAACATGGGCGTGCAGCATATTGCTTGTTGCACTGTTCTCATTAAACATGCACTGTATGCTGTTCCTCATTTCTGTTCAAATTTTAAAACTATCTTTTAGCACAAAACCATTCATGACTTCAATATTAGATCAATTTATAGGTTGCAAAACTATGTAACTTAGTTATTTCCAAGATTTCAAAGTCTTGTCATAGTGAACTGAAGTTTGCTACACTGATCATGAGGAGCTTGCACTCAAGTGGTCAGATAAGCCAGGTAGCCTGGTTTATTTGCAGCAAAAGGTAAATGACTATCTTGAAAAAGTAAATTACATGAGAATTTATGTTAGAGGAAACCCATTGCATCACAACAGCGTTAGCAGTACTGTCTTTTGCTTCCAGACTTCCTTTGAAGGAACAAGTCAGTTGCTCTTCCTTGACATCACAATGCCAATCCATTTTGTTACATTTGTGTAGAAGAATACCATGAAGTTAGCGGTCAGTCTGGTTCTACAGGCTATCATATATTGAAAGCTTCAGAGGAATGGAAATAAGCTGCTCTTTTAAAGAAGACACTTGAATTTACAAACATGTGACTAAAATAACCCAAATTCAGACTGAAAATACATATGTGATCATTTACATTTAAGCATATCAGTGTTTAGAGTAGCATCTATGAGGTAAGGTCTTTAAAAAATCTTTAACTGATATAAAATATAGTTGATTATAAATCTTTATTAATAATTTTTCAACTGTACTATTTAAAATATAAAATCAATTATTATATGATGAGCAAATTCTTCTAAAATCTCTTTCCACTTGTATTTACACTACCATTTATTTTTAAAGGTGTCAAGGAGATTCTGTCTTTTAATATAATTTAAAACAGTGATGGTTTAAGGAAGACTATTTTTTTATTGCTAAAAGCAGTCCTATACAGGATGGTACTTATATATGGTAATAATTACAGTTTCTATTAAAGACTAACTCATGCACAGTGAGAGTCTCTGTAATAAATGCTAAAAATAAAAGAAGATATCGTAGATTGACTTAGTAAACAAAGACATATTTGAATCTGTACAAGTAAAAGACATCGTAAGCAGAAGACATAAAAAGTGGCTGACATGACTTTAAATGGTCTATAATATGTAAACTGTAAGATTTTGTTGTATTTGTCCATTTTGTCTAAGGGTGACCTTTAGCTCCAAAGTAGAGGAGTTATGCTCCAAACAGACAAACTAATCTAGTTTACACAGAACTCCATAAATTTCAAATTTTAGGTAAGACAAGAAAAAATATAGCTTTTGTGGAGCCCCTTTAGCACTCTGTTTGTTATTTATCAAATATCTTTTTGTATACATAGCTAAGCTGTGCTGCTGACATGATACAGTGAGATGCGAGGAGCACTAGAACTATGAATTCGTCTAAGAGCCATCTGTATAACTCATAGAGGAGCATGAACTGTATATTAATCACTCCTTCCTCATACGTCACCACCTGCCAGGGGATGGCCAGTAATGTGCCCTCTCATTCTTAAACAGTTGCCTGAAATAGTATTATGTCCTGTTTTATGAAGGTTAAGTATCCTGGAGGAAAGGCACTGTCCTCTTACTAGCCAAGCTACTAAAGCCTCATCCCCCATTCATCACCATTTCAAAGAATACATTGCTGTGTAGTCACTGTGCTCCCCTGCCTGCCAGGGAAGGCAACCTCTGGAGAGCACAGCCCTCAGCATGTTCCTACCAGCTGTCATATTGCAAGAGCAGAGATTTTCCAAATGCAGGTGAGAGACCCAGTAAGAAAGCCCCAAAACACACTTTATTGCAGACAATCTCATGACAAAGAAAAAATTCCTCCAAGCTCTCCCAGAAGAAATTAGAGCAGTGTTCAAAGCGGCTGACAGGATTTGCAGCTGTACTGTGATCTATGAATGAAAACTAGTGATCTCCTTGCAAAGGAGTTGTGGCTGATGGGGCAGTATCATGCAATCTTTCTTTTCTGAAACATGAAAAAGAGCTGGTGATCTAGCTGAGTCATTTTTGACATGGGAGAAATTCAAATCCTTTCTTCCTCCAGGCAGACAAAGCCATACTCCCTTTTAGGTTATGTGACATGCATTCTTGAAATGGAAACTCTGTTTCTAA
The DNA here is from genome assembly GCA_039877255.1 of Loriculus beryllinus. Taxonomy (NCBI): domain Eukaryota; kingdom Metazoa; phylum Chordata; class Aves; order Psittaciformes; family Psittacidae; genus Loriculus; species Loriculus beryllinus. The sequence continues at coordinate 10,878 of JBCJKH010006436.1, read as the reverse complement.
GACCTGTCCTGTGGTCAAGACACATTGACACCAAGCTATGCCTCCTCACCTGAAACAGTACAAGGTAGCAGAGGCACATGCCATTTTTATCTTTTGCTACTTTGGTGATATTTCAAAAATTAACAATTTTGAAATGGTGTGATGGCAAAGAGAAAAGAGGTGTGAAGTGGAAAGCCTAGTTATTACACTCTGTCACATTCAGTACCAAGATAAAAGATCTTTTATTCCCCAAAATTGCAGAATGGTTGATGTTGGAAGGGACCACTAAGGGTCGTCTAGTCCAACCTCCCTGCTCAAGCAGGGCCACCTAGAGCACATTGCTCAGGATTGTTTCCAGAAGGCTCTTGAGTATTTCCAGGGATGCCATAATTCTGGGCAACCTTTTCCAGTGCTCACCCTCCAGTAAGGAACTTCGTCCTCACATTCAGGTGGAACTTCCTGTGTATTAGTTTATACCTGTTGCTTCTTGTCCTATCACCTGACACCACTGAGAAAAGTCTGGCTCCATCCTCTTGACACTCTCCCTTCAGACACTTACATCCATTGATATGATCCCCTATCAACCATCTCTTCTCTAGGCTGAACAGGCCCACATCCCTCAGCCTTTCCACATATGAGGAAAGGGTCTGATGCTCCAGACCCTTAATAGCTCTAGTAGCCCTTTGATGGACTTCCTCTAGGAGCTCCATGTCTCTCTTGTACTGAGGAGCCCGGAACTGAACACAGAACTGCAGGTGAGGCCTCACCAAGGCTAAGTAGAGAGGGAGTATTACCTGCCTTCAACCTGCTGGTGGTGGTCTTCCTAATCCATCTGAGGGTACCATTGGCCACAAGGGCATAATGCTGGCTCATGGTCAACTTACCGTCCACCAGGACCCCCAGGTTCATTCCTGCAGAGCTACTTTCCAGCAGGTCAGCCCCAGCCTCTGCTGGTGCATGGGGTTATTCATCCCCTGTGCAAGACCCTGCATTTGCCCATGCTGAACTTCAAGATATTCCTCCATGCCCATCTCTCCAGCCTGTCTAGACCTTTCTGAATGACAGCACAGCACTCCTGGGTATCAGCCACTCCTCCCAGTTTTGTACCATCAGCAAACTCCTGACAAAAATGTTTTCAATTAAAAATGCTTATATTTTTAAAGCTAACTTTTCAATTGTTCTCCTATTATTACCACCATGACTTCTCTAATACTGCAAACATTTCACACTGATGATATGGTCTGCCTTGTGACAGAAATTAGAAAAACCATCAGTTTAATTTTTCCACTGAGTTGAATTTTATGCAGGGTTTGAAACACATTGGGTTTTTGATGGGAACTAGCTTTGCCAGAGAATAGCTAGGTGCCTCATGCATTCAATTTAGGTCAAAGCTTGTACTTCATCTATTCTTTGTCTCTCACGGCTATCAAAGAAGCCAATTGCTGCTGAATGCACAGAGTGAGGACATTCTCCCTCTAAAATCTAAAGAAGACATAAAGCAGGTTGATGTGGACATTATTTATGATTTTATACATTGAGTTATTACTGAAATGTAGTCTACTGGATACTTTATAGTTCATTACTGTTGCAACAGATCAGACAATCAGGCTGTCAACACTATGCTAGCTAGCTGTACTGGGTCTGGCTTGGAGAGTTAATTTTCTTTATAGCATCTTGTATGTGCTGTGTTTTGGATTTGTGTCGGAAGCGGTGTTATGGATCAATGTTTTAGCTATTGCTGAACAGTGCTTGCACAGCATCAAGGTTTTCTCTGTTTCCCACTCTGAGTAGGCTGCAGAGGGCAGGATATTAGAAAGAGACACAGTCAGGACAGCTGACCTGAACTGGCCAAAGAGAAATCTCATACCATATGAGACAGTGCTCAGCAATGAAAAATGAAAGGTTGTCTTTCCAAAGTATTTGTTGCCTGGAGACTGGCTGAGCATTGTTCTGTTGAGGGTAAATGATCTCTTTTGCATCATTTGGATTTTTTTCTTAATTTTCCTTCACTTACTAAACTGTCTTTATCTCAACTCACCAGTTGTCCTGCTTTTGTCCTTCCAATTGCTCCACATTTTGCTGGAGGAGAGTGAGTGAGCTAGTGGCAGGGGCTTATCTGTTGGCCAGGGTCAATCAATCCCATTGAGTAACTGACAAATTCCAAACTGGCCTGGGAGCTACGGTAGCAGGAACTGCAATACAATCACTCTGGAGGAGTTTACATTTCATGTGCTATTAAAGGACAAATGATGTGGCCCAAGGACTGGAAAATACAGAATTTGCAAGGGACATCAACTTCGTGCAATTCTTCCTCATTTTGATAACAACAAACATTTGTCAGAGTGAGTTCACTAGCAGGTCAAGATTTATGTGACAATCGGGCTGTCACACATTTAATCAAGAAATAGAGAGCAGAAATTCTGAATATCCTTAAAGGCTTTAATTCTTCATTTTGACTTTGTTCCTGCTGGCCCACAGACCACAGCAGACTCCTTGCCTGGGTTCTGAGATGGCAAATACAAAAAATCCACTTCCCTGGAGTCAGTACAAATCCCAGTTATGTGCCCACAGATCTATGAATAAATCCTTGGAGCTGACACTAAGTGGGGCTGAGCAGCACACAGAAATATGCAGACACTTTGATCTGGCCCAGTGCAGAAAAACAGGACTGCAGGGGCATTGGGCTGCATGCTATCAAGGGAATCAACTCAGATGGTTAACAAGTATCATTTTCAAGCTGTTTAGCAACTCTTACCTTTGATTAACATTGGTAATATTCTCAGAATTAATTGTGAACATTTTTGTACTAAGAAATACTGGAGGGTGAGACCGAAGAGGATGGACCAAAGCACTCCAGGGACTTGACTCTGTGGGGCATTTTGCAATACTCGTAGATAGTAGCTTTGAGAAGAAGGCAATGTATCTTCACGTGCTATTTGTAAGAATACTTCAGAGAATTCAGAACTAGAAAATTGGTTCCACTGTTGGCAAAAGATGGTCAGGCAGAGTTCTGGACATGTTGATCTACGCTGGATGCTAGGTTTGTCTAGAGTCTGGGACCAACAGCATTCAAAAGCAATTCAGTATTGTCCCAAGATTTTTAAGCCGGTAAACTAGCAAATTACAGTCACTTTCAGGGAGAAATATACAGGAATGCTACACCTGGTACAATTATATAACAAGACAGGAATGTGAAAACAGTTACTGAGGTCAGACCAATGTGCGTTTTTACCATTATTCTATCTCTGACAACAGACAAAGCTGTAATCTCACAAAAGGGGATAGCTATAAATCATGACCTGCAGCAAAGAATGTCTTGAATCAGACATGATTCACAGTCCCTAATAGATACCTTTATCCATGAACCTCTCTGATTCCTTTTTAAACCCATGTCAACTTTGAACATCTACATTGTGTGATGCAGTTCCACTAAGCATGTATCCCTGTTGTTTGAATTTCTTTTTTTTTTTTATGTGATGTACACAAGTTCTATTAGAAGATGAACAATTATTGTCTATTTGCTTTCTCATGTCTCTCCTGATGTAGAAATCTTTCATAACACTCTTCAAACATTTTTCTTTTCTGCACTAGAAAATGTCAAGCTAATATGCTGAATGAATGGATTCCATTTCTTCGATCACCCTTCTCACCTTTTTCCCTTTCACACCACCACTCTCCTTTTGGAGAGGAGAGAATAAAATGACAAAGTGATGCAGGGTAATGGAGCCATATTAATTCATATCTGTGCTTTCATGATCCTTCCACCCTCCCTTTCTAAGGATTTACTCTTTGCTTTCTTAATTGCTACTGAACACAGAGTTGGTGTATTTCATGGATTATTCAGAAAGCGCTGCAGAGAATAATGGAACCTATAAACTTCCAAAACCTTTCCTGAGAGGTAATTTCTGATTCAGAGCCAACCCTTCCATTTGAAAAGTTAAGATCTTCCCCTCTTTTAATGTGTTTTGCTTCCCAGTATGTATCGACTTTCTTTATATTGAATTGCTATCCACATTTATTTTTCACTCAGTCACTCAGTATTATAACTCTCATACAATTCTTCACAGTTGGCTTGGATGGCTACAGATCAACCTTTAGAGCTAAAGGATAAGGTAATGAGAATAAAATGTTATAGTGGACCTTGAGCAGTCAAGAACCAATTTGCAGCTGAGAATATTGTAAGGATGGCTTACTTACCATGAGCTTTGGGAAAGACAGCAAAACCTCTATATCTACTGAACCAAATGCCCTAAATATTTACCGTAAGAGGAATAAAGCTTTTTTCAATATTTCAAATTCTAGAATATGAGGGAGAACAGGTAAATAATATCAATGCACCAAGATACATGCTTAATGCATAGTTAAAGATGTGTCTGATATACTGCAGTTACAACTTTCCCTGTAATTTCAGGTCACCTTTTGTGTCTGTATTTCAGTTAATGTTTAAAAGTGATTCCACAACCATTAAAATGCATATCTAGTTAAAAATAATGAATTAAAGAGAATTAGGAAAAGGCCACTTTCTTTATAGTAAAAACAATGAAAATGACATCTTGCTTATTATGTTACACCCTGTTGACTTTAATCTATTAAAATGCCAGTTTTAGAAAGCTGTTACTTATATTCTAAGATGCTCTGAAGTAAAATAATATTAAGTCAGTTTCTAAATGTGTTTCCATTCAAGGCAGATTAAGGCAATTTATCTCAAACAGCTGTTGTGCAGAGACGATAAGATTACAAATACATCCTAATTGTGAAAAGCCATCAGCCATTTCTGGAATATAAAGGAAAGTGGTGCTAAGAAAATATGAAATTCACCTGGAATTTTGTAAATTTATTTTTCATCTATCATGTCAATTTTTCTAGAAATCAGCTAATACAGCTACTAACGCAGAGAAAATTAATAACATCTAAAGTAGACTTTCTGCTCTTTAGTCTCCCAGAGTCAGAAGCAATACATTTAGTTTACAAATATCCTGAAGGGACAAGTGTCTCCTGCTCTGAGGACTGTGATACGTCTTATTTCTCAGGAAGAGTGAAGTTGCCATTGGAAATTACATTTAAATCAAGTAAATCTCTAGAAAGCAAAGAATCAAAACCATCAAAATACAGATGAGAGCCAAACAGTCATCTGCATTTTCAATAAATGCTTCTCATGGTCCAAGGCTCATTACTGTTCAGTTTCTGAATAGTTCTGCTGTATTTATGCAGAAGATAAGGTAGGACTGGAATGTACTAAGAGCTGTGGTATGGGGAAAATCCTTGCTTTTCCACAGATTTTCAGACCTTGGTCAAATCTTTTTGATGTTTTCACTGAAGATCATACTTAAGAGAGCAATAGCTTCACTACAGCACAGCACCTACAAAGCAGCCTGATATGATCCTTCTGTTAGTGCAACCAACTTGAGTTAAAAAGGTCAACATACATGAGTTTTTAGTAATAAAGGAATTAAAGTTAGATGCAAGACTCAACTTTGAACTGGAATAATTTTTCACCTGAGGGAAAACAAGGCTTTTTCTATGCTAAGGTTCTTGAGCTGTAAAATCAGTATAATTTTAGTTTTCTGGATTATTATAATGTTATAATGATCATAATGAAGCACTGGAAATATGACCCAGATAACTCCTTAATGCATATTTAAAACAAATTCCATTACAATAACTTACGTTGTCTGCTCATAGACTCACCTAACACCAGTGATTCAATAGAGTGCATTAATATTTTTACTTCCATTTAGCAATATTTACCCCTTGGCCTTAATTTTAGTGTGTTAGTGTACTGGCTGGAAAGAAAAAACGTCTTATTGTCTTACAAAATGGAAAGGCTTTCAATTGGAAAGGAAAGATGAAAATTGCTGAATGCAAAATTACCTACTTTTTTTCTAAATTAAGGAAATTACTATAATTATTTTTGTATTTTTATTTGAAGTCATACTTATAAATACAAGGTTGCAGAAGCAAAATCAGTAATATCACAGCATTCCTAATGTTTTGTACGTAAAATTATTGAAAATACTTACATGCAAATGGATGTGTAACTTTCTTTGAATTAGCCTGCTGGAAATGGCTGTAGTGCTGGTCAGACTACTCAAGTATCAATGGTGCAATAAGGGCTTCAGAAACTTTCTACAAGCCTGTCTGAGCCCTTCAGCAGGGGCTTCAACCCTTTTATGGAAAACTTTTCTACGAAACTGTCTACTTGTGTTCCAGCATCTCTAACTGTTGTTTTAGAAGAAACATAATTTTTTTCCTAAAAGAATAGGAACTTGAGTTATTATTAGCATATATTTTTTTTTAAATAAGCCTATATAGAACAATGTATTTCTGCTTTCAATCAGAAGAAATCCCCAATAGTCTGAGATTTAAAACTCCAAGCCATTACTGATATTTCAAACAGATCAGGAGGAGCAAAGTTACTATAACTAGTAGGCAAATATCACTATTATAAGCAAACATGTAAACTTATCAAAAACCCAAGCATATAAACCTAGGATTATACATAATGATATACTGGATGTAACACCACAGGAATAGTTTCCCTTCCACCACTTTTTTGAATAGTTGTCAGTCATTTAAAATAAAAAAATAAATGCAGCTGTGCAAAAAACCACCATAAATCCTGAGCGCAGATAATAGCCAAACATCTATAAAAATAATCTGCAAATAAAGACTGACACTCAGTAAGTGGAAGAAGAAAGCTCACCCTCTGAACGAATACTGGAGTTCATCTTTGAAAAGTTATAGTGGGGAAATTGAGTGTAAAAATGCCAGTAGAAGCAATTGGCTTAACAAATCTCTTTTCAAACTTTCAAAACTGAAATTTAAATAGATCTGAAAGACTCTAAATCAAATAAAATCACTCCAGTGGCTTCTTCTTACTTTACTCCAGGTTCTTTAGTGAGTAGATGAAGACTATTGGCGCCATATGCATTTAATTCCTTTTGAGAAAACAGTCAGCTGGTATGCATCATAACAGAAAAACAGCTTTGTAATAGCCTTTTAACATTGTTAAACAGATTCTTTTATGCTTTTATGCCTTTGTTTTCTTTCTCTTTTTTTCTGTATCTAACATTCTGCCACCCTCCCATCTGAAGTGATGTGTCAATGAAAGTGTCTTAAATGTGTAAATGAAAGTGTCTTATATGTTAACAATCATTCTGGCAGTGTCTTGTGAAACCATTAAGGATTGGGTCCTATTATAACTGGCATTTAACCCTAATTATTCTATGATTCTATGAAAGATAAGGGGGCTCGTATCTCACTGCTGCCCCACTCCTCACATCTATCTGTAAGCAGAAGTGACAAACCTCCACACATTCCTTAATACAGTTAATACTGGTGAGCATTTTTGCTATGCATGCTAGGGGTTCTCCATGTCCCAAAAGCCTGAGAAAAAGATTTGCACCACTAGACCACTGTTTAAAAGATTATTTCATTACGCTTAAATGCTTGAAAAGTTAAACAACAGTGTAGTAATTTCATTGTAGGTACAATTGGGGAATGAACCATTTTAGCAAATTAAAGTCTGCCCAGCATGTTACAAATGTTTGTGCATTTGCAATTTGTTATCAGAGTGTAACTGGCTCCTTCTACCTTTAGTATCCACAGCAGTAAGCTTAAGTACTACCAAGAGTTACAACCAAGAGCCTTCATCAGTCAGGTTTCAGTATTGCTTCATGACAGTTTGCAATGTTTATGATTCCAGCAACTGTCTGTAATGTAAACTCTGTGGTCATCTGGATAAAATAATGCTCTTAAAATAATATGATAAATCAAACCTACTATATAGAATTTATTACATATATTATAATGCTCTTGGTTTAGCATTATCTTAATGTACTTTGCTGCAATAAGGCTCTGTACATTTGCAGTAATATACTGCAATTTTATACAGTTACATAAGAGCCTTATTGAAATAATACTGCACAGCATTTTCATGCATTTCTTAAAATAGCAGAGATATAATGTAACCTAAAAATCATAGGCTATTTAATAATGC
>JBCJKH010006420.1:20044-34786 GCA_039877255.1 Loriculus beryllinus | reverse complement strand
CCCCCCTCCCCCCCCCCCCCCCCCCCCCCCCCCCCCCCCCCCCCCCCCCCCCCCCCCCCCCCCCCCCCCCCCCCACCAACCAACTGACCTCTTGAGGTTTCTTCCCGCCTGAATTACTGTATCATTCTATATAATTTTGCCTGAAATTGGAAAACAAACGAGTTATCACACCAACTTAAAAACCTCAGGGAAAACAAGTGAAATTCTGATCATGCAAAACCAGTGCCTTACAAACGCAACCAATCCTACAAATAGACAGGTCTCCCAGACCCCAGGAATGGCAGGCCCTACACATGGGCTCACAGAGGTATCCTTTAATCCCTAATCAGCAGCGATGTTACCCGTGACAGCTTCGCTTCTCTAAAATTCTCAATTTCAGCTTCGCTTCAGTATTAGTTTACAAGCACAAAGGTATTTATTGATTCATGATGCTGTGTCTGAAGGTGCCTGTTGTCCCTGAGTGCTTGCACATTCCCAAACCTGGGGCAGTCAGATGGCTCCATCGCCATGCCCTTTTCCTCTAACAACGACTCACGTGATTTTATATTGAAATGCTCATGGGGTAGGCAAAAAACCATGTAATATCTTTGGTTTGAGTCAAAAGAGAGGAACTGGAGATTTTTTCCCTTTTTAAACATCCTAGTGTGATAACAGAGAAACCATCAGCAATGACTTTGTGTAGGAAGAAATGCAGTCATGTCTGACACATTTGTCCTGGCTAGAAAACTGGAAATGTCCTACACCATTGCATCAAAGACTTTCTTGAATTCTCATTTTATTCCTGCCTGCCCTATTTGGTGAGTGGCTGGAGGTATCGGGGTTAATGACACACATGTCCTCACAGCACAGCATCCCCAGGAGTGAAGCACAAGTGGGCCCTCAGGGCATGCAGCTTCAGAAGAACACTTGAGGGTCAAGAGGAGTGCTGGAGCTGAGCACTCACACTGTGGTGCAGGGATGGTAACAGCTCTCTGTTGTCAGCTCTTATGACAAGGGCTTGCTTGAAAAGCTGACCTGCAGGAATGCTGCAGGAGATGATTAGAGTGACACTGAAGTATGGAGATTGTCACTTAGGACACTGATATGTTTTCATTTGTATTTTGTCCCTGATGCTGTTAAAGTCTTACCCACTTGAATAACAGTGCTGCTATTATTTGTTCTTATGCACCCAGAGAAACCTTTGTTTTTCCCCAGCGCTTAGGTATGTAATGTATCTGGCACAGCACATTTCTCCAAATTACTGCCTGCACAACTACAGCAATGCTGCGTGCCCTCCATCTTCCACCCAAAATGTAGCCATCTGCTACTGGTTTTACTTCCATTTTCTCTCTACTTGATGCTTTTTGAGCTTTCTGCTTTGTCCTTCACCTCTGCAGTCTGCGGGTGTTGGAGGGATGATGGGCAGAACCCGTTGTCCTGTAGCCTTTTCCCAGAGGATTTAGAGTCATCTGCAACCCCCCCAGACCATTCTGTCTTGCAGAGTTGTCACAGACTTCTCCCTGTCTGTCAGAGAGTAGAATTAATCCAGGATGTGGGGGGGCAGTGAAGGGTATAGGAGAGAAGCATCTGGTTTTGCTACACATTTCAGCAATAGCACAACAGTAGGAGCTATCACAACAACACGCAAGGCACATGGGTGTGTAATACCCACCTGAGTCGAGGTATTGCACCTGGGAAGGATTGAGCCTCCAGACTCTAACCTCAAGTGGGAGGAAGCTCTCCTGAGGAGAGGAGAGGATGTGGGTCAGGGATGTAACTCGGTCATGGAGCAGTTGTGGGCTGGAGCATGCATGCGTTAACACAGCGGATGAAAGCGTTCAGCAAATGTGGACAGAGTACCATAATTAAATCAGCAGGGAGAAATGAGAAACATGAAAAGGTTGTGGAAAAGTAAACACAGGCAGTGGAAACACTTCATTGTGAATCTACATTTTTAGCTTCATTTCTCCATTTGAGAAAGCAGAGGGACCAGGTTCTGACACCTGATCTCAGTTCCAGAATATTGGCATAGCATGGTCCGGAGTATTGGCATAGCACAGAGCTGGCACTGGCCCTGGGGTGATGGAGCTGTTGTGTGGCTTGGCCCTGTACCTAAGGGGTGGTCCTCCCTCCCTCCAGGCTGGGTAAGTGTGCCTGTCCCTTAGGAGAGGATGATGTTCTTACCTCTCCTAAGGAGAGGGATATTCTCACCTTCCCTTCCCACAATGCAAATTTAAAATGACTGTGAAGGTGCACAAGAGTAGCAAGATAGAATCAGGGAGCCCTGATAGCAAGTGACTGTCTATGCTAGAGGCTTATTCCTGCACTTAGGAGATGCTCAGTGTGTGATGCTCTCTTGTGTCTGTGAGAAATTGTAGGTGGTAGAGGAGGAAAGTGAGAAGGAACAAAACTTTCGGCTATTGTTATAGGGAAAAGAGAGTTATCAAACTGTATCTGTGGAATGTTTCCAATGTAAGTAGTATGAATAGCTGAATATGACTAACATTTCATGACATTTGGTAATGTCCAGTATGTAACAAGCTATGGTCCTCTGACACAGACACATCCAGTGCTAGCATCTGCATCAGCAGTGCTCCCCCCAGCCAGGGCAGTGTCCATCCACTGTTCAAAAGAGGAGAACATGTGTTTCTCAGAACATAGTAATTGCACTGAGATTAGATATTAAAATAGCCTGGACTTGGGGTTATTTGTTGGTTGACTGACCCAGAAATTGATAGCAGGCATCCCCCTATCTAAAAGACAGTAAATGTTCTTTTTAAGTCATTAATTTGCTTCTGCCATGGGCCTAAACCATGTTCACAAGCAGTCTCCACAATTCAGCTGAGTCATGGTGATATCTGAAATTCCTGTGCCTCGGCTCTTTCTTTGAGCCTTGCATCTCCACAGCCAAGTACACAACAAGGAAAGGTTTCTGTTTGCTGTCATGAGAAAATAATTTGGGAAATGAAATAGCCCAGAGGAAGATAAAGCAACTTTGAGTGGGAAAGAAGCATTGTCACCTTTCATCTGTAACATGATACAGGATTTCTTCTTCAGGAGAAATTTGTGATTAAGAATGTCTCAATAAGACTGTATAATCTCATATAAATGCTTTCATGACGAGAAGATCAAACACTGAAGGTTTTTTAAATCTAGTGAATAAAAGGCACAGGAATAACCAAAACCTGGGCAAATTCCAAATAATTTTTAACTAGATGATAACCACGGAAAAAAAAAGAAAGGTGGAAAGAGGAGTGGAGGATTGCCTGTGTTTTGAAATGGATTGAAACTGTGTGTTTTCCTACAAATTGTTCACTAATTTTGCTTTAGTGGAGTGCAAATTATTGGGATGAGTACAGGCTTAATGGGATGAGTTCAGTGGCACGGGCTGTGTCATAGGGCTAGATAACAGCCTTACATATCTGCACGTGAGTAAATTCCCTTATCCCACAAAATGTGCAAGCACAGTCACTTTTGCACAGTCAATTACTGTTAGTGGACTTATTCCACACGTACAGTCACATGTGTGCGCAGGACAGCCTGTAGCTGACAGAGCAGAGGGATGTGCTGGGTTTAAGCAGAAGGCTGATTCTTCCCTTCAGCAGCTCTGCAGAGACACAGGCCAGCATAGCAGTCCACATTTCTGGAGTACTGCAGCCTTGGGAACATCATAGCATGTTTCCTACTTGCGCACGACTGTGGCAGCGCTTCCCCTCTGAAGGATGTGGTGATTTATGCTGCTCGTTAGTGTTGGTTCATGCAATGGTTTGGTTTCTTGTGCCCATGTATAAACTTACCTGCATATGGGTGATATAAGAAGTGTTTTCCAGTAGAATGACAGCTAGAATATTAAGCAGTGTTCCTGTGAAGCTGCACAGACCAAATGAAAAAGCCCACTCTCAAAACCAGCCCCATGGATCACCAAAACTGCCTTAGAGTATTAAAAGTACAATTATTTTGAAAATCTAATTTCTTTGACTATCCTGTTGCTTTACTTTGCGTGCTCCACACACCTTAAAGAATACAAACCATCTGACTTCATTTCTCATAAACAAGAACAGTGGGACAATGTGTGGGTTGCATGTCTTGAAAGGAAAAACTAGAGCGGACTTGGTTTCCCAGGGTAGGGCTTTCTTTTTCAGTTTGCCAAACATGCTTCTCATGAATAACACCCTTTCAGAAGGATCTGAACCATATTTTAGAGACATAAACTGCGGGTTCTCTTACATCCATCATCTCTGAATTTTACCTTATGAATGCAAAAAAACCTTACACTGCAGTCAAAGATGTGTGTTCTTTCTAAATATACAGCCATAGAATTATGGAATGGTTTGGGTTGGAAGGGATCTTAAAGATCATCCACTTCCAAACCGCCTGCCACGGGCAGGGACACCTTCCACTAGACCAGGTTGCTCAAAGCCCTGTCTAGCCTGGCCTTGAACACTGCCAGGGTCCATTTATTTTTAATTTTTAGTTAGCTCATAACAAAATGAGTGTTCCCAGCTACAGAGGAGACACTGCCACTTTGTACAAGCAGGAGTTTGGTAACTGTGCACGGTACTCCTGCTGCCCTCTTCTTGAGCAGTGTCCAGGAAGGAGGGCAACTGGCAACCTGGATACGGAAAGTTCAGAGCCAGTATTTCATGGGGGTCAGTGTGAGACATCCCACAGGGAAAGACTTTCTGAAGCAGAAGTTTGAAAAACTGTGTTTAGAGCCTCAAAATGCAGAGGTCAAGATGCTGACAAAGGTGACGGAGTGACCTGGGGGATGCTGGCAGGGCAGAGAAGGGGGATGCAGCAGGACACCCCCCCCCATGGCCACTTGCTGCGTTCAGCTGCTGCTTTGCCCCTGCCAGCTCCCTGGAAAGCTCTGGAGGAAAAACCAGTGTCCTAGATGGGAGCCTGAAGCCTTCCCTAGCGTGGGAATAGCATGCACGAGAGGATGCAGGGGCTGATTTACGTCACAGCACTGCGTGTAAAACAACAAGTTATAAAAGGGCATTCTATAGAAAGGAAAAAAATGCTAACCGAATAGCAGAATGTTTGTGTTCCTGCTTTTAGCTTAACGTGGCTCCTTTTTTAGTTGCCTAGCTGACTGAATTTGTAGTAGTTGAAAATGCCACAGAGTCATTACAGTGAGCTTGAGAAAGTGCTGGGAGTTTGTACTATGCGGCCCAGCATTTCTGAAACACACCACTGTTTGTTATGGCAGACACTTGAGATCAGAACATGAGGTGATGGCAGCACTGTTGCCCGCTATGAAAAAAGAATAAATAAGAGATATGCATCATTTTACAAGAAACTTGTGTCAGGCGACACATGTTATAAAAACCTGCTGTGATTAACAGATATTAAAGGAAAAGTCAAGTAAAAACAGCCCAACAGATTATCTGCAGTAAAAGACTAGCATTTGCTTTTCCCCAGCCTTTTCTTTCTTTATCGTTTAATTCTCCCTTTCCCCATTCAGCAGACTTCAAAGGTTAATCACTGACTGGAACAAACCGATGGAACCTTTCTCTTGCCCTCGGAATATTCAGCTAAAAATGTTCCTGAGGGTTATTCCGGTGGAGGTCTGACGCCACCTAAAGCCTCCAACAAGTTTTGCAGTAGAAGAAATCAGCATTTCTGCCCAGCATTCTCGAGCAGTAACAGCTCTGAAGTTATCAGTTATTTATAGTTCTTTGTGGCTACCCTAAGCACAGCAGAAGTTTGCACTGTGAGAAAATTAGCTCAGTCATGCTAAGCTGGGTAAAAATCCAAACTTCTGTCATCCTCAGCTGCAAGAAGCAGATGTTGGAACTCAGTCCAAAATCAAAGCTCTGAAATGGAGAGCCCGTCTTATTCCCCTGATACTAAAACAACCTTGGTAATGGTGTTCCTTTATTTTTAACATTTGGAAAACATGTGACTGTAGAAGGGAATCAGAGTCACTAGATGGAAGAACAATGCATGCAAGACATTTTCCACAAACGGTATCAAGTCTTAACGTTTAGAGGATACCAGTGAGTATTTTAAAATACTGAGCGGGGTTAATACCTTTATCACTAGAATTGGTCACTAAGCCAAATAAGATGTATTATAATAAAAATATGCAGTTGTCACAAAAATACACTGACTTTGAAAAATGTGTTGCTTTTACACTTCCTTTGCATAGGTATTGATTGTTGGGGGAGGTGGGCTACATCTGATTTAGTAGAGGGTTCTTTTAATACTGTATTTCCAAATGTATTCTATTTTTAATATTCATTTTCCCTTGTTTGTGCACTAGTACTCGACATAAGAACTTCAGAATCATGCATTTTTATTACTGACATGGTCATAACAGCCATGAACGGAAGTTGCTTTTGGATTTCAAGCATCATTCAAAGTGACTGCTGTTGAGTGCTTTTGGGAGCATTAAGCCTTGTCTTCTAGATCAAAGTGTCTCCTGACTGCTATAATGAAACAAACTGAGTCTAGTTTCTTACTTTTAGTTTCAAATCACCTAGAGTAAGCACAGGAGGAACTATCACGCTGCACAGTACAGAAGTGGTAGGGTTCGGAAGGGGACCTGGGCCATCAGAAGCGATAGAAGGGCAGCTCCCTTGGGCACTTGCATTTTAACATGCTGTGTTTCCCAGCAGGTGGTAGCTGTTCTAGACACCTGCTAACCTGGTTGTTCCTGCCTTTCCAGCACCCTCTCGAGCTGCTCGCATGCCGTGGTGGCCCTGCTGTACCCCTTCTCCTGGCAACACACCTTCATTCCCGTCCTGCCCTCATCCATGATTGACATCGTGTGCTGCCCTACCCCCTTCCTGGTGGGTCTGCTCTCCAGCTCTCTGCCCAAACTGAAGGAGCTGCCTGTAGAGGAGGTAGGAGCTGGCACCAGAATTGTGTTCCTGGAGTAAAGCTGTCCCCCCTGGAGAGGGCCTGCCATTCACACATAACTCTCACGTTTCATTTTTAATCTGCCTGCTTCTTCTCTGCTTAATTCTTATGGGCAACTGCGTCTTGGTAAAACTGCAGGGGTAGCTTTAGTCTTCTCTTTACTCTGCCCCTCTTCACGTGCAGAAGATGTGCACCCTGACAGAGGGAAGTGAATGTTAACCTGGTTAGCAAGTAAGTGCAGTATAAATATGCTGATTTGTTCTGATTTTGTTGTATCTGGAACAAGAAGAGGAAGATGTGAAGTGCCTCCTGCTATGACACCTATTAATGCTAACAGAACTTGAGCATGAAGCCATAGCCAGCACAGAAAATCAAACGTTTAAGGCTTTTTTTTTTTTCTTTGTTAATACTGTATTGGAAATCAAACGAGAGTTCCAGTTCATCAGCTGGAAAGTAAAACACCGCAAAACCACTCAAGGTCCCACTCTTCTCTCTTACTCCGATTAGTTGCTGTCATTTTTTAAGTGAAATTTTCTTTTCTTTTGCTTGCTTTCAAGGTTCTCTGTGCCTCTGACCCATGTAAATATCTCCTCTATTTTTCTCCCACTTTCCCAACATTGCTCTCCCACATCATCCCAGCTCCATCTCTCAGCTTTGCTGCTTCATGATCATTAATATTTCACACTCTCGCTTTTCAGAAGCCCTGCTGCCTCAAGTGACATGGTTTTCTTTAAACCCCTCTAAAACACTTTTCACCTGCACATTAAAAGTGATTAGCAGTAACTTGCTTAGGTTTAAAGAAAACTGCCCAACCCTTTTAGATTTTTACATATTAACCTGGTATGAAATATTTTGCATCTGACTATGTTAAATTAGACTCTAAGCTCTAAAGAAAAACCTCATCTTCTTGTTTTATAAAGCACAAAACCTGTTGTTTCACAGTAGGAATTTCAATTCATGTTGAGGCTTGGGACTGTTCAAATGATCTTTCTCTATTAAAAGGCAAACACAAATGAATGTTTTCTGTATCTTCAGATATATTTCACTACAGTGTTTTCTTTTCCGTAGGCTTTGATGGTTAACCTGGGATCTGATCGATTCATCAGACAGGTAAAGTACACATCAAAATGTTGCCATGCAGTCTAGTAACCTGTTTACTCGTATAGTATGACTAGGCTTCTTTGATTAGAGATATTTGGCTGGAATTCTGCAGTGGGAAAGAGATTAGAGGAAAAAGAAAAAGGTGCTCTCTTTCTGTTTCACCTGCAAATAAGTACTTCTCAGGTATGGAAAAGGGATTGAGGCTATGACTGTCAAAAGAAATCAAGAACTGTATTCACACTGCAAAGAAAACATCCAAAGATTATAATTTCATGTTAGCAAGAAAAATCACACTGCTGGAGGTGAAAAGGACAAAAATTGCAAAGAAAAGTTTCTGGGTGAGAAAAAGTAAAGATTAATGTGGTAGGAAAAGCAGGAGCCCTGTAAGCAGGGAGATGAAGGATCTCTTGATAGCACCATCTCTTGATAGCAATGTGGTGCTGAATAGTTTCAGAAATAACTATATGCAGGTTAGATGAGTAAACTTTCTTGTATGAGTCCCTGGATGTATAGCTGGTGAACAGTGGCTGCAGAGCTAAGATTCTTGTGTCTGCTTGCTTTTGCTGAACAAGCATTAAAAAAGATGAAGAGAGCAACAGGGGGAAACTCAGAAAACAAGATATACTAGAATGTAAGTAAAAACAACTGTCAAGAATCAAAGCTGCCTAACCCCAACTAGAGCAGCTGTGTGTACACATACCTAGGTATTGACTGTGTGTATTTAGCTGAAAACACTGATTTGGACTCTGTCATGTAAAGAGCTGGTTCCAAGTTTCTATATGTTTACCTTGCTCTTTGGATTATTGTTCTGGGCTTTAATCTCAGTCAGAGTGACAAGAAATTTTGTTTAGAAGTATACGATGGTTGCACAAAGATTTTCATTGTTTTGTTTATGTACCATGACAGTAGCAGATACAAAACACTCTTCTTCTGAATTTTAAACCTTGCAAAAGTATTTGCTGTAGTTGCTGCACAGATCAATGTGATCTAAAGATTATTTTTTTCCTCTGTCAGATGGATGATGAAGACACGTTATTACCTAGAAAACTGCAAGCTGCTCTGGAGCAGGCTCTAGAGAGAAAGAATGAACTGATAAATCAGGATTCAGATAGTGATTCAGATGATGGTAAGTTCATTTGTAAACAGGGATTTGTATAGACAAGCATGTAGATAGTTTTGAGACCTTCTATCCATGAGAAAGACGAGGCTTTAGTATTCAGATACCTTTTGCAACATCAAAGATGGTCTCTGAACACACAAGGAATGAGACTGATAGCATCAACCCACAGTAATACAGTCAGCTACATATTTTAATTTCTTTGTAAATGACATACCTCTAAACCTCGATTCAAATTGAGCTTTGCAGTTAACTTCGCCCTAATTCAATGTAGACAAGCGTACATGCTCGGGGTGTGTCTGAGTTTGGAGTTGCTCTTGGCGCTTGGTATTTTCAGGGGAGAGAAGCAGGTACCTCCAGAACAGAGTTTCAGTGCAAGAGGGGCTGAGTTGCCTCTGAAGGTTCATATTTCTCTCCAGCAATTATAAAAACCACGCTGGGTGAATTTAAATGCCTGTGGTTAAAAGGTATGAATCTGGCCCCTGTGCAGGTTTTGAATTTATTTCTACTCATCTATGTTACACATGTAAAACTGCTTTAACATCTCAGAAATGATGAAAACCCAAATTCTACAACATTACTCTTTTTGATCAGTTCTTGGTAAAGGCTTATTATCCCCAGAGCAAACATTTTAATTCTAAGTCATTCAGAAGCTTCTCAAGAAAGCGTACTCAAGCATCAAAATACGAGGTGTAATTTTGATGAAACACTCACAAAATTTTTAATTATCTGGGCTGTTTCCTCAGGATTTGTAGCTCTCATTGACCCTTGGTTATGAAATACCAGTTATGTAGACTGCACTCCTGATTATAAAGCTGTTACCCTGTCTGGTGTACATCCAGGTCTGCAAGGAGCCGGTACAGCTCCTCCCAGCTATTAGCATGGCAACAGTAAACCGCGAGATGACAGTACCTGGCCCTGCATGGGTGACAATGCTGACAGCTCTAGTAGCAGCTGATTTTGGTGTCTTATTGCCGCCTTATTTTGCAGAATGTAACACCCTGAATGGATTAGTGTCAGAGGTTTTTATCCGGTTCTTTGTGGAGACAGTTGGCCATTATTCCCTGTTCCTAACCCAGAATGAAAAAGGAGAACGTGCCTTCCAAAGGGAGGCTTTCCGTAAATCTGTGGCCTCCAAGAGCATCCGCCGCTTCTTGGAAGTTTTCATGGAATCCCAAATGTTTGCTGGCTTCATCCAGGACAGAGAGCTGAGAAAATGCAGGGCAAAAGGTAAGGGTGGTTGCCTTTCCTGCAGCACCGGTTACCTGCATTGTGCTCAGGTGCTGTGATTGGCATCCCTCTCTATTGACAGGGCTGAGCAAATTCTGGGGAGCTGACAAATCTGGAGCTCTTGTGGCTTAGGTTGTTGCTATGGTGTTGGTAATATAAAGGCTTTAACCAACAGATAGTCACATCTGAATGCCTTAAATCACTCTGAGGTGGGACTGGGAGCCACGCAGCGAAGGGCACGGTCCCGGAGGCCGCTTGCCAGTGCCCGCGGGGGAAGGCGTGAAAGCTTCCCCTAAAGCCCCGCTCACCGGATGCTCAACCGGAGGCAGTGGCTGGAGCACCTCCCGCACGCAGCGCTCCCCCGCCGCGCCCGGGACACTGCAGCGCCGCCTGCCGGAGCACCGCGGGCACTGGCGGGCATCCAGCCCGGGCCCGGATCGCAGCCCCGCTCGCCCCGGTACCCAGAGGAGCCGCCGGGCGGTAACGGGGTTTGCAGCCGGGGCCGCATTTGGCGAGGGCAGGGAGCAGGAGGCGCAGCCCGGGCGGTCCGGCCTTGCTGCGGCGGCGGGCCCGTCTCCCGGGCTGTCGCTGCTGAGCGGAGCCACGCTCTTGGCGCCGTCCGTCCGGCTGTGAGCCCGCTCGGCCGCCTGGAGCGGGCAGAGCCCGGAGCGGCGGCACGGCGGTTCTAAGGGAGGGCGGAGCGAGCGGCCGAACCGGCTGAGAACTGCCTGCACCCCCTTGCCTGAATCCGTTACCCTCACGTAACTTCCGGAGCTCGCGATAGTCGTGATGCCACGCGATACCGGATCGGCTCCGTATCCGGTAACGTGTTGCGGTGTTGCGGAGGTGAAGGCTCTGTAAATAAAAGGCTGGAGGTGCGCAAGGGGCTGGGGTAAGCGGGTATAGCCGGGTGCAGCTCACCTCAGCTCCGTTTTCTTCCTCCTCCACAGGCCTTTTCGAGCAGAGGGTAGAACAGTACTTGGAAGAGCTTCCAGACACGGAACAGAGTGGAGTAAACAAGTTTCTACGAGGCCTTGGTGAGGAAAAGCTTTAGGAGTATTTCTGGATTTTCATGTCTGGTTTTTTTTTTTGTAATTCAGTAAAGCCTTACCTGAGGTGATATGAAACGTGAAAACAGCGAAAGCATACTTAAAGCTGACAAAACCTGATTTAATTGTGATCCTTGTTAACACTTTCATTTTCACTTGGGGGTAGTGAAACCAAACCATGACCAAGGAGGTGGAGAAAAGGCAGTTGACTACTCAGGTTCTGTTAGGTGTCTGTCCCTGCTGGTGTTAAGTAGGAAAGTTACTCTACAGCAATTCCATGACATATTTAGACTCATTTGCTAAGTGAGTTTTGATTGCCCTTGGCTTCTCAGTATGTGTGGAGACTGATGGTGTGCTTTCTTTAGGAAACAAAATGAAGTTCCTTCACAAGAAGAACTAACTCCTTTCTGCTGAAATGCCAACCCAAAGACTGTATTTATGGCACTGCGTGAAGCACCTGCAGTGTTGCTGAGCTTGGTGCTGGAGGAGAGCAGGGTGAGGTGA
The DNA here is from genome assembly GCA_039877255.1 of Loriculus beryllinus. Lineage (NCBI taxonomy): Eukaryota > Metazoa > Chordata > Aves > Psittaciformes > Psittacidae > Loriculus > Loriculus beryllinus. The sequence goes on along the minus strand of JBCJKH010006420.1, from coordinate 22,939 downwards.
CTGCAGCCTTACATGACGACCAATGCTGTTAGTGTGCCAGATGATGAATGGCTCCTATATCTATTTGGGTAGAATTTGTACATAATGTGCTGTAAGCTTTTGTAACTGATTTTGTAATGAGCGAGGAAAACTGTGGTAAATATTTGTATATTCCTGAGAATAACAGGTGCTTTTTGTTTCTTTAGTATGAACTGAGTTATGCTTGGTGCAAAAAATGAATAGCTGATTATGTGCAGCTGACTGTCTCAGCAGAACCACTGACTTCAAGGGATGTTTGTGAGCTACACTGATGCCTGAATACTGCGAGGTGAATGAACTTGGGTACGTGGGAGAGGCTGTACGCACAGGGGCTGCTTTCATGTGGCGGAGTTGTCTGTTTGGGTGTCCCCCTCCTTCTTTTTTTTCATTTTTATTAATTTTAAAAGAAAAATAACAGTAACTTGATAATAAGGTACATGGTTCACAATACAAAACTTCCACTTGGTTTGAACTCTGGTCAGTAAACTACTTGTAATCCATTCTGCACTAAAACTGCTAAACCTGAGGAGATCTCAGCTCTTTGACATGCAAGCTGCAATGAGTAGGTACAGTACGTCCTTTCCTAATGTATGTATGTATGGTTTCTAATAAACTCTGTAAATATACCTGTTTGTTTATATTCATTGCAAACCTCTGCAGTTCCGATGTTGAGTAGGTTACAAAACCAGTAACTTCCCTGTGATTTTTAATGAATTTCTAATTAAAATATGAAATGGTTATGAAACCTGTTAGTAGGTTTGCTATTTCATGACGTGTAGTCTGATTTTTCTTTGATGTTTTCCATTGGGCTGAAACAAGGCATTTTACACCCCTGTTCTGTGCCCTTACAGAAGCATCTCTTAAAACATTTTTCTATTTGCATGGTTTAGCAGCAAGTTACTTTTGTCACTGTATCACATATACCGCTTCCCAACTGTGGTATTTTCAGATTGGTCTTGTGCTGCCTTGGTTAGGTGATCAAAGTAGAGTATGAGCAGCTGGAGAGAGACAGGTTCTCCCTTAATTTCCAATGAGCTGATCACAAACATTTCACAGGAGCCTGCTTTTCCTTTGCACTTACTGCAGCCTGCTCAGGTGGTGGTTCTGTTTCAGCAGAGGCCCTTCACCCCAATGGGAATGCTGAGCTTGTCATGGCCACCTTCACGACTGTGAATGCTGTCCAAGTACCACATTCATCTTTGATCTGGTCACACAACTCCTGTGGAGATTGTGTAATGTTTCCCTTAGTCTGAATATAAAATACTTGAATATATTTGCAAGTCAAACAGCTAAAAACTAGCTAAAGTTCCTTTTAAATCCCCAAGCACTACATTTCCTCATTTGCAGTGCGGTTTCTTTAGTTACACTGGCTTTGAGGCTTGCGCAGTTCCTAACCTGACAGTGGTTCTGGTTTGCTATCAGCCTCATAGAACGAAATCGAGGGATTGTTCACTGAAAAGGTGAAGTCGTTACCTTTTTCTCTTACTTCCCTCACACTTGTGTATGTACAAAAGCTTCTGAAGTGTCTTTGAAGAGCCTGTAAAATATCAACGCTTTTGATTCAATGGAAGTGTAATCCAATGTTAATTTCCATTCCTTTCACTGTAAGATATGCTGTAAGTTCCAGAATGAATTCTAGATGTAGTTCTTCAGAGTGGAAGGAATAACTTCACTTGTATGGGTGGATTCTGGCCATTTTACAAACAACATCTGCTAATAAATACATGAGGAAATACATATTCCTCTGAAGAAAGTGATGGATGAAGCATCATCATTGGCTGAAGAAGTGCAGCAGTGAAGAGTTGCCACAAAGGCAAGGAAAAGCCACAGAATTGTGATGTACAAGAATATAAACCAGGCCTACTATGATCCAGAGGTCTGTTTGAAAGGGTTAGATGAACCAAAACCATGAAGTGTCTTGCCTTGTCTTCTGAAAGTTGTTAAAACCAGTGGTGTTCCCAAGGATAGAGCATTACTAGTACACCATTGAACTGAGCAGGGAATCGTGATGAAAAACAGATCCAATGCCCTTCAAATACGTGAAGTCTCACAGTATAAAATACATAAAAAAACAAGCTTTAGAATTAATGATGCTTCCCAGCAATTGTCACTCTAGTGTGGCAGGTAGTTAAGTACATAGTATTTATTTTCCCATTGTTACCGATGTTTAATAAAGTTACCAAGCTTGCAAATGTTCCCAAACTCTGCTTAAGACCCTACTTTCGCTACAGACCACAGAGCGCACACGCTGTGGCTGTAACACCAAGCGGTACCTGGCGCTGCCCGCCCGCTACCTTTGGCCACTGGCAGGGCCGCTCTCCAGAGCTGCGCCCGTTCCGCGGGCAGAGCGGCGGCAGCCCCGGTGGACCGGCGAACTCTGCCGCCACGGGGCACGGCGGATCTCCGCGCTTCCAGGCTGCTCCAGCTTCACAGCTCGCCCGCAGACCCAAACCCCGCCGGCACCAGACATCCCAACCTCCCCATGGCTCCCACCCCGCCCCAAGCGCCTCAGTGAAGTCTCGCGAGAGCTCGGCTCCACTTCCGCTCTTGCGGCGCTTTTCCCTTTCTCGCGAGCACACCGCTCTCTTTTCTCTCTCGCACGCCGGCAAGATGGTGGGTGCTGCCGGGGCGGCGCTGGGGCTGGGCTGGCTGCGGTCCCCGGGGCCGTCGCCCCTCGCTCTCCGCGGCGGGACGTGGCTAGGGAGCAGCGGCGGTGGAGGAAAGTGCTTCTCAGAGCCCGCGGCCTGCCCACAGTGCGGCGGGGGAGAGTGGGGCGGTGAGGCCGCGTGGGCCTTCCCGCGGCTGGCCCGGGCCGCTATGGCGCCTGGGTGGTGGAGGGCTGCAGCCTCGGAGCAGCGCTGGCCCCGAGGGCGGGCG
>JBCJKH010006420.1:0-13816 GCA_039877255.1 Loriculus beryllinus | reverse complement strand
AATTCAAGTCCCCTTTTTCCCACCCCAAACCCACCTTTCCCACCCCAACTCCCCCTTTTCCACCCCAAACCCCCCCCTTCCCCCCCCCCCCCCCCCTTTGTTTTTAACATCATTCTGTGGTAGATGAGGATATTTTTTCTCAATGTTTTCCCAATTCTTGGCTGCTAATGAAGCAGTTACAGACAAAACTGGTAAAGTTCATGTTACGACATTTTAAAATGCAGTAACGAGCTTCGTGTAGCAACATCCACATTTAATGGCAGAAGATTTAAACAACAAAAAACTAATCTGATGGAGTCTGAGAAAAAGAAGCGGAATTGAGAGACAATTTCAATTGAAAGGCAACAGAGGGAATTGAAAGAGGGAATTGCATAGGGAGTTTATCCCTAAAATACAAAAATTATGAAGTAGTGAGAGAGTGTCATTGCAAACTTCTCCTGTATGAAACAACCTGAGCAGCCTGCTCTAGTGGAAGGTGTCCCTGCCTGTGGCAGGGGGTTGGAACCGGATGAGCCTTAAGGTCTCTTCCAACCCAACCCATTCTGTGTTTCTATGAAATGTATTGACACTTTACTGCAATCCCCAGTCCTATCATCCTGGATGCTTCCCCTTGATTGGTGTCAGGGTGGCTGTTGCCTTCCTGCTGCCTCCCCAGCTCTCCCGGTCTTCATCCACTTCTGTCCTGCATGCTGCCTCATTACCCTCACCACACTTGTCCAAAATGCAATTAGGTGTTTTCTCTGTAATCGCTGTTGCACTACGTGTTTCCCATCAGTGTAGCCAAGTCACTGGTAACGTACCTGCCTGACTGCTGATTTGTGTACCTGTCTCTGTGGGCAAATGCAAACACTTTTTATCCCCCTCATCCTTCCCCTTCCTACCAAAAACCTTGAATGTAGTTTCACATGTTATGCAAAAAGCCTAAATTAAAATGTACAGCAATCTGCTTCTGCTCATTCAGTCACAGGTTTGCCCTGTGTGATGATAAAGCATTTCCCAGTATCGGGCTTTGTTTGCGCTGATTCTCTGTGCACGGGTGCTTTGGTCCTGGGCTGTGGTTTCTCTGTGAAAACAATGTGGTTGTCGAAGACCTCAACTTCCTACTGCAGAAAGGACATGGTTTTGTAGGTGCTGGTTTATCCTCTTAGCAACAGGAGCTGCAAGAATCAATAGAGATGGAGTCAGCTGAGAAGCTGTGCTGCTCAAGTGACATTTGCCCCTGAAAAAAGGTTGATGAAGATGCACTGTTGAAAGTGAGCTGGTATAATAATCGCTGGTATGATGTTTATTAAAGTACAGGTACAATTACCACAGCAAATTCCCGAGGGGACCTCTAGTTTTGAAGTTACAATCGTTAAGTTTTAGTGGTAGGTTTGGATTTGCCTGAGTGAATTCAGTAAAGTTGATTGATATCCACCTATTTTTATTTGTTCCTAGACTGGGTCTGGGGTATGAAATACAGTGCAGACTTTAGCATATGGTCTATTTTCTCTGAAATATTTTAAATAGCAGTGACTTCAGGATGCAACACTTGCCAAAAAAATCCTTGTGAATTTCTGAGACATTCATAATTTTGTTTGCATTATAATTAAAAATAATAACAATAATAAAAAGAAAAGAGACTGCTTACTAGTAATTTCCACTGGAATCTGCCCTGAGACAGAATCCTGCAAGAGAATACACAGCCTTAAGATGACAGCTGCTGCTCTTCTGTGCTGGTGCTGGGGAAATCTGAAGATCGTAGCTACAAGTTATGTACTGCTGTTAGCAACGCAACCATGTCAAAGCAATCCCCAACTACATAGGGATCTGGCCCCAGGAGTTTCAGGAAGTGTGATTCCAGGGGAGATGACGCTGTATTTACTTTTTCTCTTCTGATGCAACTTGCAGAAGTTTCCCTTTGCAGGCTGTAATCTGATCAACATCTCTCGAAAGTCTCAGAATTGAGGATAAAACATGAACTGCAAAACTCTCTGTTTACCTTGGGGAGCTTAGGTTGTCAGGAGGAACACTGTCCAGCTTGTGGGAACCTCAGGTTTGGCTTATAATTTGATCTGTGGTCATCCTGGCAGTAAAAATGTGATTACTGCAAAGTGCATTCTCTTCAATTTCTATAAAGATTGGCAGAAGATGCTCAGTTACGAAAGCAGCTTTCTAGCATTCATTGCTGAAGTGATCGACATATCAGTTAGGTTTATTATTTGCTTTACCCGAAAACTATAACATACTGAGGTGAAATTGTAAAAGCAGTCAGAGAACATAATAATTTTTAATGCATGGTTTCAGTACTCCTAGCAGGAAATGTACAGCATGTGACAATTCAGGCTGGTAACAGCCTTGTAAGCAGATCAATAGGACAGATTACTTCAGTTTTTACAGAAGTTGCAAGTACTATAGATAGATAGACTGCACAACAGTCTGCAAAAATATTCTTTCTTTGTAAAGCAGGTATGTGGTTTTCATCTGCAAGAAACTTCCTCTTTCTTCATGAGGACTAAATATATCTAGTTTTTGAGAACATGCATTCTGCTTTTGCCTTCTAGTTTGCGCTTGAGTGATCAAATGTTTTGTTAAGTGAAAGAGTTGTCAACAGCCGTTTTGTGACTCTTCATGTTTTCGATGTCAAACCTCAGCCAACAGAAATGGAGACCCTGGATCTGCTGAGGAATTGTTTGGTGTGCAAATGGCACCTGCGGAGTAGAGACCCCAGGATGCTACCTTGCCTTCATTCCTTCTGTAAGGTCTGTCTTCTGGATTTGATTCAAGGCTATAACTGTATTCCCACTGACTATGAAGTCTAGTATTTTATTTTATTTTATTTAAGAATCTCTGGCTTGTGCTTATTGTATTACGGTATTATAAAACCAGATGAATTGAGAAGTGCTTTTTGTAGCCCATTCCTTTACAGCACTACTTTGAAAGAATAAACTAGGAAACTCAAGATTTGTACAAGCAGAGGGTGGATTTAGAACAAGCTACCTTCATTATGTTTTTCATCCAACAGCAGCAATGTTCTAAAGAGAAGTGACACAAGCAACATTCAACATTTTCCAGAATAGACTAAGTGTCAGTTACTAAGTATGACATTATGAATATTTGTATTGCTTTAGCTTAATAACTGAATAAATTCTACAAGGTAGTTTCTAGGCTACATCTTTATCCAGTTTTTTTGACATGTTGGACCTTTCTATGGTACCAGTTTTGGTGATGGTTTTAGTCTTCCTTTTCTCCTGCTTCAGCACTCCCCCAACACCAACACAAAAACATCCATTTCTTTCTTCCTAACAGAGGTCATAATAATGGTTATTAGAATACATGCACTGTGGTGCATAGGAACTCTTCCCTTTATCTCATTGTCAGTGTGGTTTCTATCTGAACCATTCTGACTGTAGGGTATACTGTAACTCACCCTAACAAACTGAGTAAACTGGTGAGGACAAAAAGCATTTTGTTGCTGTGGCTTTTGAAATCCTGAAGTTATTTGTACAGTTTTTGGTAGTGATGTTTAGAGAAAATATGTAACTTTCTTTTGGAATAAAACAGGACTTAGATGACAGCATACAGTAATGTTAACTGAATGAGTCTTAATTGCCATGGGGAAGCATTCCAGACTCGTTACTAATTCATAAGAAGAGCAAAGGCATGTAGATTACTTGTATTTTCACAGGCTTTGAACTTTAGATGAATAAGAGGTATCATTTATTATCTCCTCCACGGCAGATTTTAGAAATATGTAGGAAGAGAAGATACCTTCCCTGAGGTGATGGTAATCTGAATTGATGAGGTAACATAAGCTAGACAAGTTCAGGTTTGAGAACAAATGGAAACAGTGTTAAGAGATCACTGTTGGAAGGCTAGCAAAACACAAAAGCTAAAGGAATAATAACTTAATAACAAAGGAGAAAGGCTATTCATGTTTAGGGTACAAAAAAAAAAAAAGGTATAGAAGTAGGAAACAAAGAGAGCTAAGTCATTTCAAGTGAATGTCCACTTAAAAATTTTAAGAGTGGATTTAAAATCTGGGGCATCTACTTTATAATAACACACTGTTGAGAACAACCACTCCATTACTTTTTATGTATCCTCATTTAACACCTAAACCATCCCTCTCCTCTCCTTTTTTTCTGTTTGCCAAGTGGAAAAGTGAATTTATACCATTTGGTGATACTGGATGAAGCGCAGCTAGAGGTTCTCATGAGTTGTTAAATTTGGATATTTCCACACTGAGTATTTCTTCGAGCTCCTGAGTGGATCAGGAATTATTTGTCTACAGCAAATTAGAACAAATACTAGGTTATTTCTGTATTCTTGAAGTTTATGTTAACTTCCTGATTCTCTTGTAGATAGGGGACTTCTATGGGAAAGAGCAAGATTAAAGAAAAGAACTAATGAATGGTGGTGATCCAGTAAATGAAGCAAGACACCAGGTGCATAAACTCAGTTAATATATGATCAAGAAGAGCAGGAAACCCAAAACATCTGTGTCTCTTAAAGTCCGTGAGGGAAACTGCAGCCACTGTAGGTCAGCCAGGATAAATCTGTGAAATGCTGTGATGGTAGGCTGCTAAATGCTGCTGGACTTGTCTGCATTGATTGCTGAGTTATAGTCAGTACAGTACTAACTCAATTTTCAGTGTTATCTTTAAGTATGATCACAGGTAAGTGCCAATGATGAACTCTAAAATGCTGCACCATTTTAGCTGAGTAAACATGAAATATTGCCTGTAAGAAAAATGTGTTCTGTACTCACTATGATTCCTTTAAGCAAAATATACAAATGAAAAAGTGAATATATTTTCAAGTGAAGTCAGTCTGACATTTGCTGCAAAAGCATACGTGAATCTGTGGGGTTTGGTATGATTTACTATAAATAGTACTGTACTAACTTAAAGCTCTTTTCGGGTTTACTGTTCTTGTATTAAGATTGCTGAGAAAATGGAGGTAAGCGATGCTGATATTTCATGGGGTTGATATTAGAAACTTACTTTGATACCTGTATGTGTTTAAGATTGCTCATGAATGAAAGATCTGAGAAAGCTGAGGTCTTATGGAAAAGCTGCATACACTTCAGAATTTATTCAAAGCTGTGAGAACTGAGAGTTTGGAAGTTATATGACTGGAAAAAGATTATCTTTGTGAGTTTGGCTCCCACATGTGCTTATATGAAGGGGACTTTAAGTTTCTCGGTCTTTCTTTTCTTTTTCTGCAGGCCAGTATTGTTTCCTTTGTTTTATTTCCTCTCTTCATGTCCACAGAGAATCCATATTTTTCTCCTCAGATCTGCATGTTGTTTCCTTCCAGCCTGTTTAGTACATGGGAAGAAATAAGTTTAAAGAGTGGAGCTGGGTAAAGAAAAAAGGTGAGGAGATTCCCCCATCTCCTGAGATGGAAGTTTCTCAAGTGAGGACTTTCCCAGTCATCTACATGTGTGAATTGCTACTCAGTACAATGTTGCAGCTTACCTGCTGGCTTGGCTTCTGTGGTCTGACTCTCACTGAGTTCTGAATAGATTCAAACCCAGAGTCATTCCGGTTCCTGTGCTTATCCCTCCTTTCTGAACTGGAGGTGTTTGCCAAAATAAATTACTTTTTATCTGCAAATCTTCCTTTCCATAAGCTGTTCAATCATGTAAATTGTTTTAGTGCTTTAAATCACCAACATATTAATTTCAAAAGTAGCTGAATGAGGACCAGTGAAGGTGCATTGTTGGGGGAAGGTCATGTTTTTGGAAGACTGTCTCAGCTCGAGGCTTAAAAGAAAATAAAAATCACAGGTAATCACTCCTCAGTCACAGTTTAGACCCATGAGAACAAGGCAGATCAAGAAAGATGTGTTATAACACCCTGCACATTTCTGCTAACTGGCAGATGTCCATTTGCTGCATCTTATTTCCAGCTGAAAATATACAGTTTTTCTTAGCTTGTAATGTAGGTGCTACGTATAACCATGGATCTCTAGTTGTGAATGCTTGTTGGTGAGGCACATCTAAAACTCAGCCACACTTGCATTTGGTGGGTTCAGATATCTGCAAGGGGATTTATTTCAAGAAAAATATTGTGTTCCTTTGGCTTTACGCTCATTTTCAGCATGTTTTTTTGGCATAAGTAGGATGATGTCCTGGCTTAAGGAGACTCCAGGTATCAAAACACAGTGCCTTAACTTGTACGAAGTCGAGATGGAAAAAAAAAAACCAAACCAACAAAACCCAACTGCACATCTACAGAGCTTTTTCAACCATACGTAGGCTCATGGTGGAGTACAATTTGGCCACCTTAACAGTTAGAACTCTTATATCTCTGGCACCCAAATAACCTTGTTTTGATGCTATCATATGAGGCAAGTGATGCATGCATTGCATCGATTCATTCTGAGGAAGAATGTTAACTAGCTTTGATTAGATTCACATAACACCAAATTCATGGTTTATTTCCAAAAAGGGAAGTAGAAAGGTAATTCTAAAGGAGGAAATGCTCATGGTGTATGTATTTAGTAATCTTAAAATGGATTTGAAGTTAGTCAGCTCTTCTCACTCTGTTGTTTCGCTGCCAGATCCAAAAGGCAAGTGAAACAATGGGAGGTTTAGTTATATAAATATGAAGCTGTAGAGTGGGAGTTTGTCTTCAGAACTGTTTCTTATAATCTATAATTGGGTCTCCAAGGAAGTGTAAATTATGCCTGCAGCTTGAGCTGCAGCTAATGCTCTGTGAGAATAATTATTCTGATAGTTGTTGGAGTAAAAAGAGCAGAGGAATAGGTGCAACACGTGGACAGCAAGTATAAATGTGGTGTGTATAATAGTTCCACTGTTGGTTTCTTTATGCTAATCAATTCTCATTATAAGAATAGATTGATTATCTGCATTGATTTATTTCTGAAACAACCAGTTTGAGGGTTCTTTCCGTTTAAACCTGACTAGGCTGGAAGACCTTGGAAAACTATGAGCTGTGGCTTTTGACGTTCAGAAGGTTTTTGTACTCATTCCATACCTGGTGGTGAGGTTACAGTTTGCGCTTTCAGAGATGATTGCTGCAAAGTATCCACAGCTCTGTCACTTACAAGTTAGATTGCTACAATATAGGTGGAATAAAACTTGAGAGCACTCAGAAATTTTATTTTTCTTGATTTGTGCTTCTACAAAGTAATGCTCTGTATGAGGGTCACTACCTTGATACCTGCTTACTGTTCCCTGGGTCCAATGCAGTCTGGCATAACTTTCATTAGTAGAAGTGGAAGTGCTGTGGGATGTGAGAGATCTGATCTGTGGGGAACTAGGGCTTGAACTGTTCAAGTTGGTTTTGGCTATACCAGCTGTGGAGTTGCAATGTCCAGACTAGGTAACTATGTCTGACTACTGGATCCACTGCCTCTGAATTTCTATTTTCCCCAGCCCACTGCCTAGTTATTATTGCTGATGGGAGTGTGAGAGTGTAAATAAACATATAAACATAAGTCTTATGAAAAACAGCTGCAGACCAATTCAGCAAAATAAATGTCTGCTGCTGGAGCTTTTCAGGGTTCAGAGATGTGCCTATATAAACGTAACACATACAGAGCTATTTCTGTATGCATGTCAGTTTCTGGTGCTGGTAGCTTTGGTGATGGTGCTCATGTTCATTATTAGCCTATTGTAGATGGTAGTTAAAAAAGTAGTGGAGCCCTGGAAGGATGTAGGTGTAGGACTATTCTTCCACATCCCTCATGTGATGAAACTTCCTGGGAGTCTGTTCAATACAATGTAGTCTTCACTGATTAGTCAGTACTAGCTGATAACTCAAATACACTGAGAATAGCTTACATGTGGTTTATGCCGCATATAATTCTGAAATAGGATTTTATTCTGTTTATTACAACGAAATGGAGCTTAAATCCAATATTGTGACCCTTGCTACCCTTTCTAAATTCATGATAATCTCTTTAGCAATGAAATGTGATATAATAAATAATGATTTCAAATGATAAACAACAGGGGGTAATAAACTTCTAAAAAATAATTTATGCAAATGTTCCTACCCCTTTCCTACCTATATAATTTCCATACAAAAATAGAGCATGTCAACAGCTGCTAGCTTTTTGCTTTTTGTAGAGGTTTTGATAGGAGGAATGGACTTCATTTGGGCACCATGATTGCACCATGTTTGAATTTGGCTCCTGATCTCTTAACATGTAAGCTGTTGTTTGAATCCTGTAATTCCATGTTGAATTGCTATTTAGATCCAGAAATTGCATCATTCTCATATGTATAAACAGAGAGTCTCCAGGGCTTCTGACTACTCTGCCCTTCACCCACTGAGCTATAATAATGATATATTTAAATGAGCTGTCGGCAAAATACACAATCTTAAAACAAATTAACAATGCTGTTTAGAGGCAGTGGTAAGGTAGGAAGGCATGAAAAATATTTAGGGAATCATCTGCAAAATGTACTGTGGGACAGAATGGCATTGTAAGACCTGCTGCTATCTGGAGCTGGAAAGGCTCTTCTCTTTCCTTCTGCACACTTGCTGCAAGTAATTCTGAAGACTGAGAGAAGACCAAGGCAAGAAGGAAGATGCTGCAATTAATTTCCACTATGGAGTTTTTATTACACCACTTCAGGAAAAATACAACCAAAGCAAGTTAATAGAAGCCTGAGCGAATCTGAGAGGCAAGGGCAAGAATGAAGACAAGAGGAAAAAAAATGTGCACCTTATAGTGGCCCAGCACATATTTCTGCACTGCTGAATTGCCAGCATTTCTGGCTTAAAAAAGGGGGAGCAGCCCCACATAGTCCAGGAAAGGTGTAGAGACTTCAATCAGCAGTACAGCAAAGCCTGAATCTAGGGAGCGTGCCGTGTGTGCTGTTCTGCTTCATAGCCACCCGCTCCCTGACACAAGTGACTTTGTGTGCAGCTCTCTGACTGTTTATCCAGAGACAGGTAAGGGGTTTTGAGGAAACTGTACTTTATTGGTGATTTGCACTCTGAGCATGAGCATGGCATGGTGTGCTTGCTTTATATTGTTGACCTAGTTACTGCTTGTGGCTATTTGTAAAGACGTACATAAGCTTTGCTTAATTTCAGGTTAATTGCTTCACAATCCATTCTGTAGTGTATTTATTATGCCAGGATATCTTTAGAATCTTTTGGGAATTTATATTGAAAAAGGTTGGGAATTTCCAGGGAGCAGAGGTTTTTATTAAATGGAAAAGGAATCAAATAAGAAGCCCAATTAGCTGAACACGTACGATCTCCAAAGCTACCACACTCAGGGAATCCCTCTTTTAGCAAGATTCAAATCCATCTCATCTGCTTTTAATAAAGTCTTAAATATAAAATTCAGTATTAGGACAGGTGAGAGGGTGCTTACTGATAAGTTCTCCTACAAGGAGAGGACTGCTTTCAATGCAGTATTACCATGGTGTCTCCATTATTTTTCCTATTAATTGTTATGTTCTTTGTTTGGATTTATTTTTTTTTTTTTTTAAAGCTGAAGGCTATACATGTTTTATGTTCATTTCAGTTTGAAAGCTATTATAATTCACAGTTACTTAGCAGCCTTCCATTATCTGAAGGAGGCCTACAAGGATGCTGGAGAGGAACTCTTCATTAGGGACTATAATGACAGGACAAGGGAGAATGTGTTTAAACGTAAATAGGAAATTTAGGTTAGGTATAAGGAAAAAGTTATTTACTGTTAGGGTGGTGAGGCACTGGAATGGGTTGCCCAAGGATGTTGTGAATGCTCCATCCCTGGCAGTGTTCAAGGCCATGTTGAATGGGGTCTAGGGTGACATGGTTTAGTGTGAGGTGTCCTTGCCTATGGCAGGGAGGTTGGAACTTGATAATCTTAAGGTCCTTTCCAACCCTAACTCTTCTATGATTCTATAATTTGATGATCCCTCCGGTTGTCAAATTAATGCGTTCTTTCTACAATGAATTTTATAATCCATTAGTTTGTAACAAATTAGCAGAATTTAAAGCTCACATGAACCTGCCTGAGGCCATGAGCATTTCCATTAAATATTATTCAGTCGGTATAATTTGATTTAACATTCTGCACTGAGTAGTTTTAGAATGTAATAGTAACTTCAATACTAACTTTTTTACCTTATGTGGTGTGTAGACAGAAGTTCTCATTGCTATGGCAAAGTCCTGAGCACTGCTTTTGTCTCCTGTAAGCACCTGTTCCCAGAAATATTTTGTGTAAGACTGTGTGCTCACCCATATGGCAAGTAGGTGAAGGAATAACTGAGTCATGCATTTCTTACTTCAGAATGTAACCTTTCAATAATTTCCCCTTTGGTCAATTTACAGTGTTATTATGTAGTCTCAGTATGGAGGATTTCTCTCTCTGTTAGGCAAATCAAGAATGGCACTGCTTGGGCAATTCTGTTATGAGAGTAAGAAACTGGTTCAAAATCTCAAAGGGCTAGAGGCAATTCCCTCTAAAGTCAGTAGATGGTTTCCTATTGACTGCACTAGGAACTAGAGCATGTCCCATGAGACTTATTTGAGAAACTGCTTGTAAAGCAGGTATTTTGCTTGCTAGGTTATCAGTCAGAATGTATCTGTATTTTTATTTGTGCTGCTTTTATAACTGCATGGCTTTGTAAGGTGCTCATAGGGAATCTTGAAAACTGCTTCACCTTCTAGGAATTAACACTATAATTCAGTTGTGCTTGTAGTATGCTCCATTTATGAGAAGTAGGAGGGCACTGTCTGTATAATACGACTTGTCTTAGCTACTGTTTTTACATTTCTCTAGAGAACTACACTGTTAATGGATTTTTAAAAGACACACATAACCATAAGTTGGGAAATCACGGAGAGGTTTCCATGTGACTAATATAAAAGCATTCTGTTGTCCTAGGGTGTAACATATGAAGGTGATTAGCTACAAATACTGTAGGTAAATAAGACAACTTTTCAACTGTGCTCCTTATAATGAGGATGCAAAGTAGAGGAAGAGTTTAAAAGACTTTGACAGCTTTCTGCCATCATGGCATCTTCATCAGATGAATTTTTAGCCTCTTTGTAACTCCTGTCACCAGAACACACTTAAACAAGACTCAAGTTACATGCCCAGAAGATGAGCAAAGCGCTGGCAGTTGCTTGCATTGCCATTTCCCTTGGGGTGTCTTGTAGCTGATTAGCACAGGCACCTGTGGATACTGCCTGTTCCTTCTCACATCTATATGAACACTCAGAGTTATATGAAATGCACTGTAAAACAAGTGTGAGTAAACCATAGTCTGCCACTTGGGCCCTCAAATCACAGATCCATTGTAAATGCAGTCTCAGAAAATAGTAAACAATATACTTTTGCTCTTGTAACGAGTTTTGTGCTAAAAAAGACCTAAATGTCATGGAAGCGGTTCTCTGGTAAGATGTCCTTTCAAAGGAGATGCAACAAAACTCAAAGCTTCTTCAAAATATTCATGATGAAAGTGGATGCATTCAGATATCTGACTGCAGAGTGCATTTGTCAGAAGAGGTAACGTAGGAACGGTTTGAGGCTTGTGTGTCTTTGCCAATGTAAAGTGCTGCTGTTAAAATAACAGTGGCCCAGGTCTGCAAATGGCAGACATTGGGGGTTAGAACTCTGCACCTGGCCAGGGACTGCAGGAGCTGTGTCCCCAGGCAGAGGTAATACTAAACACCTGTAAAACAAGAGTGTCTCCAATAACTGCCTAATGTGGAGTAATAGGCAACTTAAGATTTAGTTAATCTACAGGCCACTCTCCTTATTTAAAAATAATTTTGATTAATGAAAAGAGCATATTGAACAGTCCAGTAGAAAGTTGTGATTCATTTTGCTTTTAAAAATCTTGCTTAAATGAGTTTGCATCATTTTGTTTTGGAAAATACTGCTGTTAGTTATCACAAAGATCTCTTGGCAAGGTGAACATAGCACCTCAGTTCTGGTCTCAACAGAACAGAAAAATCTTAGATTAAAAAAAGACTTGATAAGATAAGGTACAAATGGACTGATACACCACTACCAACTCTAAAGGACTGGATTCACATCTTCGTCTACAGTAGCTTCAGAAATGTGGTCAGAACCATGCATATTCCTTTTTTTTTTTTTTTTTTTTTTAGAAAAAAAAAAAGGTACTAGGCCTTGTAGAAAGATGTTAAGTCCTAGCCAAAGAATGAAATAGCCATGCAAAAATGCAGGTATGCAGTTATGAACACCTTCCTCAACTGTTAGTTCTTAAGTTCTTAGCCCAGGAAAACACTAAGATTCATTCCACCTGTGCTCAGTAGCTACTGAAGGTCAAGCCAGGTGTTGCTGCCATACTGCTTGATTTGCTTTGCTTCGCCTTGCTTTACTTTGCTGTAGGGGTGATCATGTTTTGTCACTTGTGGATTAGATGGTTTGCAATTCTGAGTTTTATTTATGAAACTTTTTAATTCTTTACCTTTACTCTAATTTGTTGCTTTTGCCAGCAGCATGTTATTCCTCTGTCACTTCACTTAGATAGCATGCTGAAGTGTAAAAGTAGTATGTGTGTTTTATGCTTTGATATACCTCTGGTCTAGAAGAACTGTAGCAAGTATTAGAAAGCACAAGTAGATCTGTAACAAGGGAATACAGTTTAAAGTGTGGCTAAGATTTTGTCAAAGCTGTAAACCCTGATGAATTCGTGGGAATTTGGACATGCAGGTATCATTGATAAATGGTGAAATAAGTCAACTGAACTATAATGTATTTCTAAGGATTTTGTTGCTTTTTCTTTCTATGTATTGAACTAGATATAGCCACATGTAACTTCTGGCTTGAGGAATGACTTATTTTCCTGGAACTGTGTGTCAGGGTGATGTAAAAAAGCCAGCAATACTGAAGAGTGGTTTATATAATTTCTGGGCTCACATGGATTGTGTGCATTGTTTTATTTGTGTTGGTTTTGTTTTTTTCTAAGAATTTAGGTATCCTTTCTTGCCCTGTGTGCAAACAGACCTGCTTTGCAACGGATGTAGTTGAAAATTTCCTTCTCAAGGACTTTTCCACTGGTAACTCAGCTATGGCAAAGGTAAGTGAAAACCACTAAGCTGGATGCCTTATGCATTGTGAAAGCACTGCAAGATGAACACTGTTTGAAAACAGAGCAAACTTTGCATTGAACAGCAGACTTTCTTACAGTTCACTTAAGCAGCACTGTAATCACTCTTAGAGGTGGACTTCTCTAGTACTTTTTTAACCTATATTTGAAGAATGAGTTTGACTCTATATACTTTGTTTTAAATCAATTGAAAATATTGATACTAGTGGTATAGGACCTGTGACAATCAATATAACACGAAGGTACTGAATTTCTTGGATTCTTTGTTGTTTCCTGCCCTCAACACAAAGTCAACAGAAGCAGGCTATTGGCTGAACGGTTACACCAAGATTACCCTTTAGATTCTGAGGACAATTATAATTTTCTGATTGCCTGTTTTACTGATAAAAAATGGCACACCTTTTTTCAGTTTCCCATGAGGGAATGGATGCAAAGGGTAACTGAAAGACATAGGTTTACTACTCTGGCCTTATAGTAGCACTGTATATAGATTGATTTCCCTTCTGTTAAACATCCAGTTAACAGGCAAGACTATTCTCACAGTTTTTTAGTTGTTATTATTTTGGGTTGTGAGAAGGGATGAAGAATGGTGTCTATTTCTGCCTCTTTTGTTGCAAACCATATTTGCATAGTAAAACTGATTTGAGAATGTGATACTATTACGCGTATCTGGTAATTAAAACAGGTAAAAACTTGTCAAAACTATTCTGTAATCTGCTAACTACTTTATCCAAAGTGTGATTTGAAGCAAGGAAAGAGTAACAAAAAAAAAAA
>JBCJKH010006418.1:27051-39808 GCA_039877255.1 Loriculus beryllinus | reverse complement strand
GACTCAAACAGTAAGCACAACTTGAAAGATTTAAACTAATTTTAATTCAGCAAATTACTGGCAGAGCTCTGATTAAGACTTTCAGAATTCCTGGCTCCCAGTCCTCTGCTGTGACCATAGGCAGGATTGAACTGATTACAGAAACTCTTTGGGAGGCTCATTAGTTTAGATCTAATATTTTGAACTTTCAGGAAGATCTAATGTAGATCAAAAAGTAATTAATAGCTCTATAAAAAGGTAAAATAGAGGCTGGGCTCTTGTAACTTGGAAATTGCCAGAGAAAACAAGTAAACCGTTCTTCACTAGACTGTATTTTAAGTTACCAATTGCACCAGTTACCTAAGATAAATATCTTATTCTTTGCTGTTTTAGAAACAACAGGGATGTCATTTTTCACTTTAGAAGCCTAATAAAAGACATATTGAGGTACTATACATCCTTTTTCAGATTTCGTAGTGAATCTCATGTTGTATCTGTGATGGTTTACATTCTCCTTAACCACTTTATTACAGCTAGAGGGGAGGTTTATATATGTATGTTAATACGGATATATGTGTATAAAATGAATAATTGGCAAAGTCTGGCAATTCTTGGTGTACTGAATGAACTGATGTGCTGAATGGGATGGGGTGCAGGACAGATTTGGGGGAAATATCAGCCCTGCATACAAATCTGCCTCATTGATTTTTCTAGCACAGTTAATAATTTCCCTTGGATGCTCTGCAGAAGCCGGGCTGATAATTATTTGTTCAGCCCAGATGCACAAGCCAGTTGTGCACCATGTACAGGCTAGCTGGCATTTCTCCTGAGTGGCCTATGCTTTTCAGGCATGCAAGCGCAGAGATCCCTGACTATCAGAAGTGGAGGTTTAAGTATCATACAGCTAAACTTCAGCGCTGCCTGCTTGAGTTGGAGGTTTTGATTCTCCCTTATGCTTAGGGGAAAAGATTACAACAACATGGACTTTTGTTTTAGATTTTTTCCCCATATAAATTAACTAAATATTTAAATGTGATGTCAGATTTGATTTCAGTTGCAATGAAAGTTCAAGTCATTTTGTGTCTTATCCAAACCAGTGCATCCTATCTCTACCTTATGAACCTCGCAGCCTCTTTCAGATGTGTCAGATTGAGCACCCAAACTCTTGAGTGACTTTTGGAAAAGCTGGGCAGCATGAATGCCCCGTGCCCTGCTCAGGTAATCTCCTCCTGCTTTGCTGAAATATCTCCCTGTATTTCGAGCAAGAAAGATTCCAGGCAGCAGTAGCAAAAAAGCAAAGCAGCTTTTCACACGAAAAATAAATTCACTTCAAGAAGTGTGCAGACCAATTCCCCAAAAAAGCTGTTGGATGAAATTATCTGTTCTTCTTTCAGGTTTATCAAACAGACCATTGCTTTTCGGGATCCTCAGGATGTAAGGACAAGTTCAACTTGTGTCATCCTTCTCAATTTCCTCAGCTGATGTGCAACTTACAGTTGGATGTCTTATGTAAGTAGACACAGTACTTTTGCAAATGACTTCATACAAAGTCCTTCCTATGAGCTCCTGTGGGCATTATAATATATATGGTAATATTGTCTCGTGTTTGAATGGCAGTGATGGCTGCACCAGGAAACCTGACTTCCCACAGCATGGATCTCACTTCTGAATATGCTACAAAAATTGGTGCATTTGCGTCAAAGCTCACTGCATACACTGGCAGAGACAGTCCATTGCATGAAGCACGCTCTGAGAAGTTGCTTCTCTATACAGCAGCTAGGCCTTGTAACTCATTCAGGTTATCAGCAGCAATAAGAAACTGTGAGGAAAGGAGGGAGAAAAAAGGGGTTTTCAGGTAAAACCAGAGTGAATAAATTTATTTTCTCACTGGAACCAGGTTAGCATTTCTGTTCTTGCTGAAATTTTACTGTTCAAAACAGGGTTTTTCATGCAGAATCTTGTACAAACAAAAAAGGAACAAAAATTACAATGCTAATGCTGGGGATCACTAACCCACATGTGGAAATGCAACGTGTTCTTGTCTACTCCTAAGTTTAAGGCAAGAGACATGCAGAAAAGCTGTGTTCAGTTCTGATCTTTGCTGTGCTGTTTTGAAAACAAATGAACAAACACAATCCTTGGACCTTAGAAATCAGCTCTCTCATAAGATTATTTGTGCCTTTTCCAGGAGTCCCAACAGCTCCTGTTGGAACTGTTCCCCTAAATCTCTCCCTTAAGTGGTCACTGAATTTGGGGGAGATGACAAAAGACAGGTTTCAACATTCCCTCCGGCACTCTGAGGCTGGATTTTCCCCAGCCTCACGTCCTGCTCTAACTGCTGACGTACAAGGAAGGGGGAATCATTTCCCTGGTTGTGGGACACTCACCTTGGAAAGATTTCTTTGTTTGATATTGCAGAAATGGCATTTTGAGTGAATAAACAGATTTTACCTGAGTCTAGTTCTCAGTTCATCAAAGCAGCTACCAGGCTTGATACTGGGGTTGAAGCGAGGTCCTGACCACAGCTCTTGCATTGCAAACAGACTCCCACATTGTGAGGTCTCCTGCCACCACCAATAACAGATGATGAGGATGGGACATGTTTTGCCCATCTTCTCACTCAGGCAGCTCACATGAATTGCCAGGACGTGGTTCTTTGTTGGGTTTTTTGCTGTTGCTCTTCATGCTGCTCCAGTGCTAGCTGGGGAATTACATAGTCCAGCTGTACTAGCATGCACACACCATCATTTTGACTCACATGGGTGTACGGAGGCTGACATGTGGCTTCTTGGATCACTGTGTTATCTCTCAGGCTGTGTAGGGAGACCCATAGGCTAGAATCTGAGGGTCATCCAAAATTAAACCTCAAATCAAATGCAGTAAATTAAGCTACGGCATATGCAACACATCATTTCACTATTTATGTTTGCAGCCTCCAGCTCTGGTATCAAAAAGCCTTGGAGATGAGTGCAATAAATAGCCAGTTCACAGAGGAGTTGGCAAGATTTATTATGTTTATGATTCTGCACAAATAGTGTTGACAGATTTCTTCTGATACAGAGAGACTTCCTGTGCTCAAATCACCGCAGAGAGCTGGACTTGGGAGGATTTGTCCCCAGCTGAAATCTGTATCATTAGGTGCCTATAATTCCTTGCATGCTGTGTTTAAGTACTGCCATATAAAGGGGCTTTATGCAGTGATTTTCTGCTGCCCTTCTGAGATGGCAATGCTAGCTTTATCTCTTTGGCTGGTGTTATATCATTGCAATTAAGTGATAATCGTTATTGGCCATTCAGTAGAGTCCTAATGTGTGTGATGTGCAGCAGTAATTGAAACATGCAGAAAGCATCCCATTAAATTTGCAGGCTGAAGCTTTGGTACAAGGGCCATGGAATCAATAGAAGTTTTTCCTTGATTTCAGTAGGAGCTGGATCTTGCCCAAATAGTGCAAAACAGCCTCCCACGCTCCAGAACAAATACAGAGAGGCATATGGTTACTGTCTAGGGAACAGGTGGATATTCATAGGGTTTGTAAAGGAGCTGGAAACAGCTTGTTGCATTTTGATAAGAAGGTTATTCCAGGCAACTGGAATAGTGTGAAAACAGGGAGAAGTACAGCACGGGTGGCAGAGGCAGCAGAAGCAATAAGGGCTGATACTGGGATGAGAGGGAGAGGCAAAGCCTGTCATCACAAAATTATGCTGAGCTTTGGAAATGTAGAGGAAAAGCTCAACTAAGGGTGTGACTGAACTAAGGGAAATCTGGGCATGTTTGAAAGCAAAGGTTCCTTGTGGTAGGTATTGCCTTACTTGTGGGGTATGGAAACAAACAGATGGTCCACAGGTCAGTGCAGTGGGGACAACACAGGGTCCTTGCCAGTGCAGAAGGCTTCACCATGGCTGCTGCTGAGATTTGACCCCTTTCTCTGTCCTGCCAGGCATACGGTTACACGGAAAACCAGCCAGGCTGGCCCTGTCACCCAGAGCACAGCACTGAGCGGTGGCAGGGGTAGCTGGGGTTGGCAAACACAGCAGCTGCCTCATGAGGCTTCATGTCACTTACACCTCTGGAGAGCAGTAAATCAGTGGACCATGGGAACTGCCTTTTGCTGGGTTTGAAAACAGGATCCCATTTCAGCTCCTGCTACTCAGCACAGCAGGAAACCAACAGCTTCTGATAGAGATGAGATATGGCTTCAGTGGGGCTGAATTGGGTGCAAGGACTCTTTCCTGTGCACTTGTCCCCACGATGAAGCTGGTATCATAGTGCTGCGGGCACGGTGCATGGTCAGTACAGTTCACACTGAGCATCTTCAGCTCCTTCTGCCCCAAGCCTGGAATAATCTTCATGTGTGCTGGGACTGGGTGGAGTGGGTTTGGATCAGCCCAGGCTGGGAAACTGAGATAATCTCACGAAATGAGCAAGTGAAGGCGCTTTTTTATGCAGCAGACCTGAATACGGGTTAGCCCGTTGTGCTGCGGTGAGATACTGCAAATGCTCTAAACAGAGCAGAGGTTCATAAAGTGTTGTCATGCAGTAGATCAGAGATCTGCTAGAGATCTCATAAAGACTACCACAAAACGTTCCATGGAGTAAACTACAGTGCATAACTTCATAATGGGAGCCATTGTGTTTTTGCCATTTGCAAAACGAAAGCAATAAAGCATAATTAAAAAAATGAAGAAGAATCCTGTGTGTATGAGAGAATTTTGTAACTGGAACTCCTTGTTTATACTTGCTCAGCAATTAAGCTTCTGTGATGCTAAAATAGGAATGTTAATAATTTAGAAATGCTAAATCAGCACCGTAGCAGTTACTCTTCTACAGGATGTGTTTGAAAAGGTATTGAGAGAGATAAGTGGTCCTTGCTGCTATTGTTCCTTAACGAAGGAGTAGCTTGTAGGAGTCCTCTCCAGTATTTATCTGTTATATCTGCCAACCCCAAGAAACTATTTCTGTGTAAACAAGGCCATGTTTCTCCCCGAGAAAGTGCTAACCAGTCACTGCTGTTAAAATAGGTGAAGAGAAAACCTAGCAGAGGATCCTTTCATGATCGTGCTCAGATGGCATGTAGGCAGGTCAGTGCAAAGACACTCTTGTGTTCAAAGGAAGGTTTGAGCTACTTGTCTTTGAAAGTGAACTTTCATTTTATTCTAAGACGTGAAGCTAAGAGCACAGGATAAAAGTAGATCACGCAATGGACTCTGAACTCGCAGAAAATCCCTGCCTGCCTATGTGAGAAAGACAGTCACAGCCAAGCGCTGCACCAAGAGCCCCTGTTGCACTGCTGACATCCTCACACTAGGTCCCCGTCACTGGGTGCTGCTTGTCACCAGTTGCTGCGGGCACACCAAAAGGAGCCTCGGGCTCGGTGTCGCTCATCCCAAAACAACAGTTATTGACAACACGGAGCTTGAGATGGCCTGGCCCGTACTCGGATCGGGCTGATCTGTGTTCGTTCGTCGTATTTACTGGAGCTTTTGTAGTTTCTGCGAGTAGCCGGGCAGTGTTACACAATAGATCGCTCTACTTCTATTGCAAAACCATGCGGAATGCCAGGAAGCGAGCGGAGAAGCGAGCATATGGGGCTGGAGGGAAGCGCGAACAGTGCAGCGTGAGCTCCCCCTGCACGCAGCCACCGGGAAGTCCTGCCTGGCCCCGAACCCTCCCTCCCCTGCCCTGTTCGCCTTTGCCGTGGCATGCACTGCATACAGCCTCTGAAACAACGACCTCAGTTGTTTAAGCCTTTGTTAAGTGCATTAAATACAGATGACTAGAAGGAGATGTCCATAGGGTGAGCACTGGCCTTGCAAAGTGCTGTCGCTGTGGCTGCGTTGCCTCCTTGGACCACCCTGCCTTCCCCCAGGCCCTGTGTGATAGATGCTACAGCCCCAGAAACAGCAGCGAAGCCCCAAAGCAAGCCCACCTCACCCTCCTACTCTCTCTCTTACCAGAAACAATGCAATCAGAAAGTAAAATTGGCATCTAGAGCATCTTGCACAGTAAGCATAGCTAAATATTTACCTAGGCACTGCATTTCAACAAGGTGAAAGGTTTGTGGGTTCCTATTTGAAGGCGGATGATGTCAGAGAGGCCAAAGCCACAGATCAGGAGTGGCTCAGTGATTCTCTCAACTGGAAGGAGAGCACTGACAGCATATTCTCAACACAAAAATAAGGTATATAAATGAAAACATAAGGTAGCTGGAGTGACAAACAGCCTAAAGGAGAGGACCTGTGGATCAGATTCATGCCCTGAATGACGTGAGATATTGTGTGAGTTGGATGGCAAAGGAGAACGAATACTTCATCTGTATAAAAGGTGATTAAATATGGGGGTTTTTACTTAAAGTGAGACCATTTATGGTGTGGCTAGCTAAGTTATTGGTTCCATGATTGGTTCTGGCTATCCTCCATTAATGCAGGAGGCCTGCTGTATGGCAAGTTTGATGTACCATTTCTACATGATATAATTGGCACATGCAGCTCCCGTCCAGTTTAGAAGCACAGTAACGGTTTCCACTCCAGTGTTGTGTGCGGTATAGAACTATCACAGAAGTTAACCCAGGGTGGCAAAGTGGACCAGCTGGAAAATGTTCTTATAAGGAAAGTAGCAAGCACACTTGGCTAAAAGCTGCCAGTCTGGCAGTGCTTACATAGGTTCTTCCCTGGCAGTGTGGACATGTTGAGAAACTGGTGCCTTGTGCATCAAACCAGATGCTCAGGCCTGATGCAGAGGATGTGCAGAGGCTGATGTCAGTGTCTGCACCTTGTGTGTTCCTAAGCTTGGTTTTCCAAGAGCAGGGCTGACCCTAGACAGCTTGTTCGTGCTCAGCCATGCACCTGCCTGTCCCTTGTCTCCCATGAGCGGCCTCTCTCCACAGCACCGCTTGGGGAAGCTTTATGGTTGTGGGATAACTTATTGAACCCTGCTAGTGCAAACAGACCTGGCTCTGATGCCAGCTAAGCAGCTCAGTGAGCACTTGTTAAGAGAATCCAGATTGTGTTTGGTTTTTAAGCAGTATTGCTGGGAGCAGCGTGCGTGGCTGAGTCAGGGGGCAGAAGCAGCAGGCACTGCAGTGGGAGAGATTGGTATGAGACCAGGAACAGAGAGGTGCCTTGATTTGCTCGTATTTCTAAGCTCTGCCACGCTCCTTTCTCACCCCTCCTGCTATAAGACCTCTTCTTGACATTTTTATGTTTTCCCTAGTTTTCCCCAGCAGCTCCTGGCTTTCCACCTGTTCCCACAAAGCAAGTACCCAAGCAAACCTCCCTTGTCCTGCTCTGTTTCTGAGCCATCTCCCTCGTACCTTGCCATGATTCTATGACTGATTCTGCCGTATCTCGGCTAGTCAGGCTTAGTGCGGCGTTGCAGGGGTTTCTCTGCCGGCAGAGGTCAGCAGGCCCATCGCCGAGCTCGCAAGAACGTTCCAAGTAAACCCGGCAGGAATGGGTAACTAAACGGCTGTGTCCGGAGCATAGCTGAGGATGGGGGGGTTGAGGACAAAGCTCCCCAGGCTTTCTGCTCTTTCCAGAGGAAGACGAGGAGGGTGTTGGGGTTGTCCTTCAGGGGTCAGGAACGCTCCTGGCTCTGGCACAGGAGCTGATTTACCTGCTGTCTTCTCAGAGATCTCAGTGGCAAGTGACAAGCACTGGCTAAAGGGTCCATGTGTGGGGTGGCACAGGGACAGGCAGGTAGCATCCCCCAGGACAAGGCTCACCGAACTCAAAGAGCCTTAAGGGAGCGTTTCTATTGCAGCCATGCATTGACAGTAGCAAGTACAATAACAGAACTCTTGTGACCTCACTTTGTGAATGGTGTGATATTATTCCATTTCAGTAACATGTCCAGGAGGTAAGAACTGTTTGGCTCAATTCAATTTGTTAAGGCAGTGAAAAACTACTTAAGCCTAATGGGTGAAATGATTTTACCTAAGCAGAACAACATCCATTGATATTACTGACAGTGAGATTGTACCTGTGATTTGCAGAAACAGCAGCTTTTACTACTTTCATCCACGATGATTCCATAGTCAACAGTGAAACGTTTATTCTGCTGCCCCAAATATGCTGTCTCTAAAATTTAGGTCTAGCTCTGGCTTTCAGAAGAAGCAATTTTGGGTTTGAAAAGTTCAAGGGAGGTAAAGACTTGCACCCTGGGAAGATACTCAGATCACAACAACAGGAGATATAAACATTTATCCCTGCTTGACTTTCTGAAACACAAGGCGACGTAAGGAGGAACAGGAGTGGGAGCTGTGTGAGGCAGTGCGATCCTCCCCTTCTTACTCAGCCCTCTGGGATGCTGCTTACCAGTTTTTCTGTTGGTAATAACAAATAACAGCATCGCCTGATTCCCCTCCAAGAATTTTGAAGTGATTGCAGTGGAATTACACATTGTCCCCGGGTTGCAAACATCCCCACAGAAAAACAGGATTATGTGGACCTCTCAGTTTAAACCACCAGGAAGGACCAGTCTTTAAGATAAAAGAGACTTTTATTCCTGGAAATCAGTATTTCCCGAGGCCAGGGCTTAGCAGAGCTCTTCCAGTGGCGCTGGTGTAAGCTGTCCATCCCTGCAGCCCTGGTGCAGGGGCTCACTGTGCAGTGCACAGGCTTTGCTGGGCCACCACATTGTGCATGAGGCCATGAGGGGACTGGAAGTACAGCACTTTTCGCTGTTCCAATATCAGATGTCCACGCCAGTCCTTCCCTGATATGCAGCACCAGGGCCTGGCACCAGCCTGTTCCTGTAACTAAAGGCTGCAGAAAAATCAGGATTAGGAAATCATTTTGCTTCTCCTGCCTTTGGTGTTGCTCTGTGAGGTTTGTGGGACTGCTGTGGGTATTTCTGCAGTGCTTTCCTCACTGCCACCAGCATCTCCATGCCCCAAGGTTAGTGCAGGTAGGGACTGGAAGAGGAGGAGCTGCTGCTCCCACAAGATTCAATCTGGACATCTGCATCTACCACATGTTCTGGTCTTGGTTTCCTTCTTGCTTCATTGTTAACACCATAAAAACCTTCATCAGTACAGTTTTCCCACGAGAGACTGCTCTCTTTTCCCATGAAAGGCACCTGACACCAACTACTCTTTTGGGAAGGAGGAAATTCTCCAGAGATATCCACAATTACCACTAAGTCCTTCTGTTCCCCCCGTCTCCCTAATTTGGTTCCCATCGTACACATGGGTCACCAGCAGCCAGAGGGAGCCCTAATTCCCATCCAGGTGGTTCAGCATTTGCTAATTGAATCTCTCTCATTTATCATTCCTCCTTCCCCACCTCCCTGTTCCTCTCTAAGCCACAGCAGCTTCAGTTTCCACAGTTGAGTATGGTGCTGCGTTAGGGCTTAGTTAGGTGTAACCTGGTCCACATCAGAGATGGCTTGTGCTGTGAGCTCCTCAGAGCAGCCATCCTCTGGTGTTAGAGCTCATCAGTGGTCCTCGCAGGTTCTACTTGGACAGGGATGTCTACAGGGTGCATAAAACAGTGTAAGTTGCTGCTTGAATGGAGGTAAGGTTGATTCCCTTTAGATGTTAAAGCCATACTCAACAATTAATGCTTTTTCTCAAGTCACACATGCTGCTGCTGTTGTTCCATCTCTCCTGGCCCCAGGGCAGCAAGCAGTATTGCCCATCTCCAGGCAAAGTCACACTGGGGAAACAGTGTGATGGATAAATTACAAAAACAGCATTTAGCATCTTTTCCTGTTTCCTCTATATAATACAACATTGACCAAATGTTTTAATTGAAGCAGATTCTCATGGGATATAAATGAGTGCAGCTCAGCTGACTCCTGGGTAAGGGACTTGTTTCCTGGGAATCTGGTACTGTGTCTTAACTCGTCTTCAGCACAGGCTGCTAAACTTTTTTGTGTTGAAGGATGTTAAAATATGCTGTTGTCATTATTGATTTAATATCATACAACTTGCAGATTCTGCCTCAGAGGTTTTAATCTCAGGTTTGCCTCTTACTTTGATACATTTAGATAAATATTGTAAAAAAGCACTCATTTACTCTCTCATCAGGAGGTCAGTTGGAAGTGCTTTATATAATGACCTTGCATAATGTATAAAGAGCTCTATTTTGTTTATTAATATTTAGAATTTTTCTGGGCTGAAAGAGTTGATTATAACTAAATGCAGGGGATGTGTTTTTTCATTTATAATTTGGTTTCTTTTCATTGCAAGGTACCAATAGGTCACAGCGTACCAAAAATAGCACAGACAAGAACAGTTTGGCTACTTAAAAAATGCCGTGAGAGATTAGCAAAGTATACACAGACACAAACCACATGCAGACAAGAAAGAAACAGGGCAAATGAAAACAGTTTCAGCAGGTAAGCACCCACACAACACCATGTGTCATATATCAAAGAGGCACCGACTGTAAAACAGCGTCCTGCAGTTTGCAGCAAGTAGAAAGTCTCCCAATAAAAGCTTGATCATCCCTGGTCTTTGGTTTCACAAGCCATCCTGGATAGTGATTGCAAATTTGAGTTGTAAGCATCAAAAGGAGACTGGAGTCATCCTGAACCATGTCTGTGAGTTTCCCTGTGATCCCGGACGCTGAGAGTGTTGAATGCTTAGCAAACGTAGAATTCCTGCTCTGTTGGAAACTCTCTTTTTAGCTTCTTGAGCCTTGTGTGACATGGTTTAGTGTGAGGTGTTCCTGCCCATGGCAGGAGGTTGTAACTGGATGATCTTAAGGTCCTTTCCAACCCTGACTATTCTATGATTCTATGTGTAAAGCTCATGCACACACTAGGAGGTAAAACCAGAAAGCTCAAAGGCAATTCTGCTTTCCTCTCAGCATCCATAATATGAGTGACATTTGTAATTCCCCCTAAGAAATACTAAAAATTAAACCATTTATTATTTAATTTACCACTTATTTTTATTTAACTTACCTGAGAGGAAGAACTATTTTTTTATAGGTACACACACTGTAGTAATATAATGGGAGAGAAAAGTGCCATTTATTGTTTATTTATGAATGTTTATGCATTTATCATATTTATTTAGCTTCCAACTATTTTGGCTTGGTTTTGTGGTCTTTCACATTTTGATTTCCTAGGTGGGCAGCAATGCTGGGAGGCAATTCTGTATGGCCAGGAAGAATATGCACTGCACTCTCTTATGGAGATATTCCTTGTTTGGTGGGTTTCTCACAAGGGAACAAAGGTCACTGACTTCACGTGCACAGGATATCCCCACATTTAGGGAGCACGCAGCTTTTGATACTATGTGAAATGCAAAGGTGCTTATAAAATTGTTTAAGGTTAAAATTATCCCCCTGTCTCCCGTCTCCCAGCACCTGTGGGAATACACCAGTGCCTGAGGGCAGTTTTTATCTGTTCAGCAAAGGCACAGCAGGGATAATGGCAGATGGGTTTCAAGGTGCCCCAGTACTCAGAGTCATTCAGCTGACCCTGGTGGAAAGTCCTGATGTACCTTAGGCTACATCAGCCTGAGAAAGAGTTGGATCCCAGCCCATATAAACTAAGGTCAGCACAGCTGGAAACTCTGCAAAACACTGAGCAGCTTGGGTTTACATTGCTTCAGCTCCGAGGTATCATGGCTCAGCAGGAGCAGATCTGCAGCACATGAAGATATCTGGGACAGTCAGGACTGCTCAGCTTACCAGGGTATATCCAAACCTAGCACCTCCCTGGCTACAACAAGGAGTCTTTAAGTCCAATTAGGACTTGGGTTACAGGCTGGTTTTGCTGTGTAATTGTTAGCATTACTGCAGCATTATCAAACTTGGATTTCACTACTGATCTGCTGGATAATCCTTACACGTGTGAAAGGAAAAACCATCCTGACACCAGCCATCAGCCTCCTGTGCCTGCAGCTGGTGAAGCACAGGACTTCTCGTCCCAGTGTGAGTTTGTGATATCTGTTGTTATCTGTTTTGGTGAGTACATGGTGTGAGAATGGGCCTGAGCAAAGAAGGAGCTTTTTAGCTCAGCTCTTAACCAGGGCTGAAGAATACCAGCAAAAATTAGCCAAAAATATTTGTGCTTCCTGCCAATCCCTCTCAGTGATTTCTTTCTTTTTCCTTCTTTTTTTCCCTCCAAGTTTCACACAAAGCTCTGTCTTCAGGATTAGCTGTCTACAGGCAGCCCTTTGTATTCAGCTGAATTTAAGATTATGGCTGAGCTATAAAATGGGAGAAAGGTGACACTGGAGAGTTTCTGCAGCAGTAAATCTTGGAATATTCAGGCCCGTGACATCTTTGTAGCTGGCAAATGCTGAGCAAGGCATATCTGGTTGACACTGAGGCCCAAACCTGGTTAGATTTCACAGAAGAGCCTGCTGTGTATCTCAAGTTTGGGTGGCATCATATACATTTAAAGAGAACTTTCCGGTCAGATATTGAAATGCTATTTTCATCTGCTGCTGTTTGCAGTGCCAGTGCGGTTTCAAATGATCCTATTATTAAACCTCACAGGCTGGAGAGCAGCCAAACAGTGGAGGAAATGTAAGAAGCAGCATTACACAGATAAGGGCCAGAGGGACAAACATTTGTGCTGTTGTGGCATCAGGTCCTGCTTATTGCACGTTGGTAGGTGTCCTGGGTTCAGCAGTAGCAGTCAGTTTTTCTCCTTAGTAACTGGTGCAAGTGCTGTGGTTTTGACTTTCAGCCTGGGAACTGCGCTGATAACACCGATGATAACATTACTGCTCAAATGTTCAGTCTGACCAAGGACTTTGTGAGTCTCATGCTCTGCCAGGGAGGAGGGGAAGCCAGGAGGAAGCAGGGACAGGACACC
>JBCJKH010006418.1:0-26951 GCA_039877255.1 Loriculus beryllinus | reverse complement strand
TTCTTTCAGTTCTCCTCCCCATCCCTCCAGGAGGGCTGGGGGGGGGGGGGGGGGAGGCAAGAAGTGGGTGGGTGAGCGAGAAACTGCATGGCTGACTGGGTTTAAACCACGACAGTAAGCTATTTAGAATTCACTATGAACAGTGGCAGGAGGATGTTCCCACCTGTCTCTGCTCTGGGCCAGAGGAAGATAAAGGATGCAGAAGTGCTCATTTGAGTCATCTGATGCTCTGCAGTGGATCCATGGCTCAGTGCAAACTATTTGCTTTGCTCAGGTATAAACATTTCTGCTCTGGTTTGCTCCATGCACTCCCCTCTCAGGAGGGGAGAGGTATAAAGGCGGCTGTACTTTGGTATAAAACCCAGTTTCCAGTGTCTAGGTGTAACTTCAGCACACATGTAAACAGACATGTTTGATCTTGGTGAGCAGCACTTTCTTTTATGATGTAGTGACCATTACTACTATTTAGAGAAGGTCTGGAAGTGTTATGCTATGTAGTGTGCAGTGTGTGCTGGTTATCAAGGGAAACTGGCTATGGTTGTGTGGAAGCTCATGGCTTTCCTGGATCTATACAGCTGAAGTTGGTGCAGATAAAGGTCGTTTTGGGCAAGAAGGTCTGTTCTCCAGAAAGTAGGCTAGAGCGAAAGGTGGTTCTTCCTGCTGCTTTCTGAACTTCAGGGCTTCAGTGTCAAAATCCTCCTGTGGAGGCTCCTACCCAGAGGACTGCTTGGAGGGATAAATAACTTGCAGGGAAATGAACCACTGGGTGGTTTTACACTGGTCTCCAGACAGTCCTGAGCTGGTGATAGCTATGGAGTACTGGGATGTGCTTCAACTGAGGTGTAAGTGCATGTGTATGTGCAGACATGTAGGTACACCAGCTGACTGTCTCAAAAGGGTGATGGCTTGAGGCTATGCAAACCCAAGCAACCTTACTCAAGTTCCAGTTCATCACTGGAACGGTATTAAATCAACCACTACTTACAGCCACATGTCTAAGTCACCAACTTTGGATTTACAGCCTGGAGACAAATGGGATCTTGGGGTTTATTAACCTAACATGGTTACCTCAGGCTTCCCAACTGGAATTCTTGTGCTAGAAATCATACTTATGCAAGTGAGGCTCATATAGGTAACTAATTTTAACTCCGAAATTCACGTGTTTAACGTTTGGAGGCAGGAAGGCAAGTTGAGATGTGGTTCTTCCCCGTATTGAATGAGTGTTATTAGGAAATCTCCTAATGGATCAGATGCATCCAATGATTCTTTAAAAGGCTCTGGCTGTATTTAACAGGATACCAGAGCTCACCACAAGTGAGAAGAGGAAAAAATTTATGAAGTCTGAGGCTTTGTCACCATGGTGACATTGATTTGAGTTTGAAAGTTGTATTAGTTAGAGCTCACAGATTTTTCTGTCATTAGAGTCACGCCTTTTATCATCTCAGTTGCCTCCTCCTGCTCTTTCTACCCTATGACGACTGCATTCAAAAACAAGACTTCCTGTCAGAGAAAAAATACACAGAATAAATTCCCTCCCTCCATTACTGCCTCCAGCAAGCTGCAACTGGTGCAGTCCATATCTAAATGGACCTTTTGTGTAAATACAAAGAGAAAAAAATAGCCTCTCTTCTCCTATGCCAAGCTAACATTTGTGATCAGATATGTCTAAATGTGAGAGTCTTTATCCATCCTTTAATAATCACAGATCTGACCATATTCACCCCTCTAATGACTCTTTTAGATGAGGTGGAGCTCACAGCAAAGATGAATTTGAGCTAGTAAGTATATCAGTGGTCTTTTGGGGTTTGCTTTACATAGCACGCAAAGAAGCTCTTCAAAGGATTGTGGTACCACATAACCTTGACTTCAACTCTCGTTTAAATGGCTACTTGGAAGATGACAAAGACCACACTCTTTGGGAGACTGCTGTAGGGTGAGAAGCCTCAAAACCACATGGCCAAATCTAAGCATGAGTGAAGTCTATGCAGCCCACACAACAGTGGCAGCTGTCAGAAGTATGCCAGAGAAAGCCATGCTCCTGGCTGACAACTGGAGGGTAGAGAGACTTAAGCACAACTTAAAGGAAAAATGTTCCTTTGATGGATATCCAAAATTGGTGACTGCTTCCTTTCAGGATGAGCATGCTGTGCCTATGGACATGCTGATCAACTCTTGAAACAACACTGCAATCAGTATGGATTGATGGTGTGACAGGAACCGTGATCCACAAGCAACGGCGCTTAAAGCGCTTGGTTTTGATGATTTTGGGCGTTTGTTTAACTTGTCAGTGGGAGAAGCCAAGTTGTGGTTGATGGGTAGAGCCGTGACCAGATTTATCCATTTGCTAATAGTTTTCTGGAGTCTGAGAAGCTTGCTCTTAAGCAGCAAAAATTCTTTCCTACCACCTGATGTTAGAAGGAATTTTCTCCCCTGCACTTAGCAGCATCACACATCATCCCTCCCTGCCTCAAACTGTGCTTACAATCAAGCTCGCTCTCAGTAGCACGTATTTTATTAAATTTGGCTGAGAGAATGTCACCCATTATGAAGGGAAAAGCAAAAGTGAAGGTTAAGGGGGAAAGGTGAAGGTTAAATTCAGACATTTATGAGTTTATGGGGCAGTTTGTCCTCAAATCAAAGCCAGGCATTCATGTTGAGCTACGTAAACAAGAATACACGCTCATGTGTAACGTTTCAGAAGCAATAGCCCATAAGAATGTTTGCCACAAAATATGTGCTTTCTTCTCCCTTTCCCTCCTCTTAGCCCCAAGAAAAGAGGTTGCTCAGAGCACGTTGTGATCCTGGACAACTAGGTACCTCAAAAGACAAAACAATCCCTCACAACAGACACATTCGTGCTTCAGAGGCTGCTGTGTGCACAGCCGGCAAACTGGCTGTGTAGCATCCTGGAGCAAAGGTGTGTGTGTGCTCAGTCCTGGATTTAGTAGGACACATCCTGGTCCTTCTTGGGGTGTTCAGTCATGTTTTTGCTCGGTATCATGCTCTGTAAAACTTTTAACTCAAGACAAAGTTTTGGGAAGGAATGAGAAAACTGGTGAGAACATCTTTTAAAAAGCAAATTCGCCTCAGATCCTCAGCTACCTTTTATTTACCAAACAGAAGAAGTTTCCTTGTTTGATACATTTCTTAAATTATAGGTTTCCATTTCCTGGCATCCTAATAAAGTCTAGATGAATGATGAGAGAGTCTGCTGGGAGAATGAGTAAACATCTCCTACTGTCTGGAATGTAAGATGACTACTGTCTTATCCTTTGTTACAGGTTGTTAAGATAAAATTACCCTATATATCAACAGCACTGTCAATGAAATTAGAAAGGGCATTCTACCTCCAAGCTGCCTGGAGGGTTTGGGGAGGGAGGAGAGAAGGCAGTTGCTTCTCTGTTTATTTTGGTTTTCATTTGCTGTGAAAGACAGAAAAGTGTTTTGGTTTGGGATTTTTTTGGTTTTGTTTTGGTTTCTAATGCAAATGAAAAAGCGCAGAAAAGCCAAGGAGGATGTGCAAGGCAGGTTCTGGATATTTCACCAGCTGTGTAAGAAGGAGAGGAGGGAAACTGTGGCTTTGGTGAAAATCCTGAGATAACCTGAACTGCTGCAGCACCAAAGCTGGGGTGCAGAGAGACCCCACAGTTGTAGATGTTGCCCCTGTGTAGGGCAGAGGCTGCGAGTCCCTGAGCTAAGGGCTCTTTGCTTCTCCTGGGTATGCTCTGAGCAGCACTTGCCTGGCTGCAGTGCTCTTAAGGGTGCACTCTTATGAGGATGATAGTGGCCAGCAAGCCCGGAGGACCCTGGGGAGTTTCACCAACAGCACCCCTCATTCAGTGCTTGAAAATCCCTGCTATTGAATGCGAATAAACCTAGCCAGTGGGTTGAAAAGTTAAGAGGTCTTGGGAAAAGGGAGGCACATGTGCGTGACGTATTCCCCAGAGCCTTGTTCACATCGGAAGGGAAGCTGGCAAGAACACTCTCCAGACAAGCGTCTTCTTTTCAATTATTGTCAATTCCCTTCAAATAGCAAAGGCTCCTGGGGTAACGTGTGCAGGCTCTGCTCACTCTAATGAGTATTAGCTTGTGCAGTGCGTCCTGCTGGTGGTGAGCCAAGGACACACAGCGCTGTCCTTCCCATTGTCTGTTGTTGTCAGCTACAGTTTTAGAAGGACATGCCTGTGATTCATGTTTCTGGTGTATCTTTTATCAAACCTTGATGTTATTGCAGTTTCACTGGTCTTTAGAGAGAAACCGCTGGAGAAGATCTACTTCTCCCAGAAAGAACTTTCTAAAAATATGGGTCTTGTGAGCATGCACTTGATTGCCAGAATACCAGAAAAGAGTCTTTATTACCTGCCTGTACTCAGGAGAAATCCAGTGTTGACCTGTTTTCCTTGTAATCAGGATGCATTGCCGTAGTAGTTACCTGGGTTAGATTTTTTATGTTGTCTTCAGCTGTCACCACTCTCGAATCCTCTAGCCATGAGAGGGAGATCCAAAACTTAAATCCCGTTGCCTCTATTCCACACAAAACTAATTCTCTGCTCCAAACAACTCCTCCAGGTGATCCCTGTGCTCCAGAAGGTGATGGGCTCTGGTGGAGCTCACAGGTTTCCAGTGGAGATACAGGGCTGTCATGCAAATAAAAGATGGCCTTACATGTCCTCTCTTGTATCCATGTCAGCTTCTGTTACAGTCTCACTCCTTTGCCTTTTCTTTCTGTTTTTGCCAAGCACTTTGTTTTGCTTCTTTTTCAGTTTTTTTTCCATTTTTGAAACTCAGATGTTTCACACTTAGAGTATTTTTGTCTTGAAATGAGAAAAAAATGTAACTGAAAACAATACCAGAGAAAAGCTGGAAATAAAACGCTGGACTTGGGTGAGAAATGCTCTTGGATTCACAAAGCATTCCTCAGTGTCCACCATCTCATCTCATAGTGTGTCAGAAACTTTACGTGTCACTCTCATGCATTTACATGTGTGTGTCCATACATATACAATTGTTTCTGACAAGCTGTGGGGCTTGACTACAGATTTCCCATCCCTCAGCATGTCAAGAAGAAAATATCTTAATGCTCTATTCACAAAATACTTTTGGCCTGTTTCCATTTGAATGTTACGATTTTTGCATAGCCAGTTCACAGGGGAGTTCATGAAACCTCTTTTTGCCTGCATTTCTGAATGCCCGCCCACTGCATGGGCTTAAAATGAAATTACATTGGAAAAGGGCCTTCAGTGGGATGCATACATTCTGCACATGGCCTTTAAATAACTCAGATGTTTTCAAAGGAGGAAGTTTTTCCTATGGTCTGAAGGACACATTTGTACCACCTACTAATTTCTTCAGCTCCAAAACAGCACCAAGTAAATAGTTGAGGGTTTTGCCAATTCAGTGTTTCCAACACTTGTATCTTCCCCTCAGAGAGATCCCCCATCAAAGGACAACCTCTTACTTTAATTCTCACTGCTTAGCTCCTGCAGAAAACCCTTCTCCTACCTCCGTTCCCAGTCTAACACTGTGATAATGGGAACAAAACTGCTTTTTGCAGTGCTGCTGCCCAGCCCCATGCCATGGTGCCAATAGCAGCCAGCACAAAACGGATGTTTGTCTTTATTAATCATACACACACAATCTGCAACCTGAACTGTGTACAGAAATGAGTGGAAAAAGTGCAACCTGACCGCAAAAGTATTATTTTATAAATAAGGTCCTTTAGTAGTAGTTAATTGGATACACATTTTGCTGTATTCATGGAACATTAAAAACTATCATATCCGAATTGACTGACTGAGTTCATGTTACATCTCCAAATTACCAATGACCATTTGCCTTGCAACATCAGACCTTGGGTTCAGAAATCTAGCTCCAGGGCCTTTTTAAGTATGTGGTGCTTCTTTTTATTTTTTTTTTTCCTAATAGAGATTGATTTAGTGTATGTTTAATGGCCCCATAAATCACTCAACATGCCCAACTCGCATACAAATTCTGCCAAAAAGAAAAAAGTTTTCAAGGAAGCAGATGCCTTGTTCTTGGAACCAATCTGCCTTGCTCTCTGCATGTGCATGAACCCACCGTTTCAAGATCCTCCTTATAAAAATGTTCTGCTCTCCCAGGTCTGAACATTGGTCGTTTTCTCTGGGACTGCTTTCTTACGATGCCAAGTTAAACTCGGGCAATTCCCCTGCTGTGCCCGTTCTGTTCTAGTGCCTTTTAGATCAGCAATAAATAAATTCATTGTGCATTTCAACAAGAAGAAAAAGCAAAAGCCGGAGTCTCATTGTGCTTGCTCTTGTGAAGATCTATTGTGTGCAAAGTAGTGTGCTATCAAATGGCGTAGGTCATTTTTCATTACCCCACTGAGGATGCAGCTCAAAGCAGAGGATTATAAAAACTCATTTCCTTTGGTTAAGGGAAAAAAAAAGAAGAGTTAACATTCAATAAACTCAAGGGCTATGACGCAATGTGGCCCTCAGAACCTTCCGAGCAGAGCTGTTAATGGCTTCCTTTCCCAGGACGCGGGTTTGCCCCGTTCACTTATCGACTTTGATGCATTAGTAAAAGAAAATATCAACCCCTCATAACTCTCAGAAATGATACAATACATCACTTGAAAGTAAGCTAGGATCAACACATTGTTAACTGTTTGATCTCTCGAGTCAAAATTAATGATAGGTGTTTTGCACACAAAAAAATGAATGTTAAAAGCCTATTTAAGCTAACTAAAGACATCCATACAACATCAGGGTTGAATTGGAGGTGATTTCCTGCAATGCA
The DNA here is from genome assembly GCA_039877255.1 of Loriculus beryllinus. Lineage (NCBI taxonomy): Eukaryota > Metazoa > Chordata > Aves > Psittaciformes > Psittacidae > Loriculus > Loriculus beryllinus. The sequence goes on along the minus strand of JBCJKH010006418.1, from coordinate 20,171 downwards.
GCTGTTATAAGTTTATCAGTCTGCGGGTGGCAGTAACCAGTAATCACAACCAGATTGCAGAAGGGTGGGATGGAACTTATCTTTAAATAGGAGATCTAACTAACTAACTAACTAAAGAAAGCTGGTTGAGAACTAAGTTCACGGTATTATGCACTAGAACACCCAAGGGTCTTGGGGAAGCCAGATTTCTGTATATTTTAAAGAACTGAAATGATTCTGAAGGTTTAACTGCTAGGCAGGGAGAAACCAAGGTTCGTAATGATTAACAGCAGACCTCCTGCACTCCTGTACTCGCAGCATTTGCAAAATAATGATAGCTAATAAGAAATGGCATTAAGAAATGACTTCAACTTTCTCCGCTGAGATGTTGCCATAGGCTGTTGATGAACTTTTAGCTCATTCTCTTGTGACATGGAAGGGAAAGATCCGAAATGTAGCATATATTTCAAGCAGAAAAGCAGTTGAAAAAATTCCAAGAAATCTCTCTGAAGAGCCAAAGAGAAGTGTTGCGCTGCGAGACAATGCCTCTGGACAATTGCAGCCTGTTATTTTTAATGCATCTCGAATTGCTTCCGTCTGCAGCTAATCTGACCACTGGAAACAGTCACTTTTGCAATGCCCTTTAATTTTTCTGATTTGCGTGTGGGAGGTATCTGTTGGTATTAATATGAACGTTTTCCGGATTGAATTAGAGAAAACAAGACAAGCTTTCAAAGCAGAATCAACTTTCTTTGAGAAATGTGAACTCAGGAGCACGGATGAGGCAGTAGATGATTTAGGTCTGCCCCACATCACTCTCCTACAAACACGGAAAGGAGTGACAGGGAAGTCCCACTGGATCCTTAGCTATCCCCAGCACCAATGCACAATCTCTTTAGCCCTCTTTGTTCTTAATTTTGCCTAATACTTGGCCCTTTCTTGGCACTGCTTCAGGCGCTCCAGCTCCATCCGTTAGAGCTGCGCCTGCAGCCAGCGGGGATACCCCTGTTTCCTAACTCATTGACCCATGCAGACCCACTGTTTTCTATGAATGAATGAATCCCTTAAACAATTAAGGAGTGAGCCAAAATCTTCTTCCATCCCCAAAGTCAGCCGAATACATGCTTTGTTTTTAAACTGACACAAGTTTAACATAGCCACTGTGATTGCCTCTCCCATCAGCAGATCTAGCTCCTGCTGTCCCTCCACGTTCCTTCTGCAAACAGCCACCGGCTTCTAGGAGCTGTCTAATGCTTAAACCTGGTTTCTGGAAGCTGCAGGTTTGGGGAAATTCGACTTTGCTGCCTTTTTTTTTATGGAGAACAGACTGAAAAATGGCAATTACATTTTAGCATAAAATTCTGATCAAAAAGGCTGCCGTTTTAAAAATAGTTCACACAGCTTTCCCTCAAATCTCGATGAAAGATTAATCTAAAATAAGTCTTCTCCATGTCTGACATCCATGCATTATTTATACAACACCTTTTTCCATAGACTTTTATTTCAGAGGTGTTTTTTATTGATAAAACAAAAATTCTGAAATATATTTCAATTAAGGCACTCAGCCATTGCCGTTTTTATGTTTCCTGCATCTTACTCAACAAAACCTCTTAATTATTTCTCCACAGCCATGGAATCAGCTCACTCCCTTCTTCTCCCTAATAGGACTATAAAACCCTCAGCTGGCAGATCTGCCTGTACGCCCGGCTGTGAGATGTGACACGTCACAAATATCTGGAGAGGGCAAATTTTCCATTCGACAAAGTAACAGAAAGAAAGCAATTTCATTGCTCATGTGAGGGCAGGTGGAGGGTGGCCCAACACTTCCCAGTTTTTGACTCGCTATGTGTTTTCCCAGTTGTTACTGCTTTGGATGTGGCCCATTCCAAGCAGTCCAGTTACTGGTGTGGGACAGTTGGACTGGACAGGACCTGTGGCCACTGGGTGCTTGCCCTCTTGCCTTTCTGCTCCCTGAGTGTGATTTCTCTTTGCCAAGCTCCTTGGCAAGAATTGTGCCTTTCTGCATGCAGTGCCATGGCTTTGCCTGCTTTACAGCCCATCTCATCATATCAATTCATTTAACAATTCTGCCACATAGAAATTTTACAGGCAAGGGAACTGAGGCATTGATGGGTGACACCTCCTGCCCAGAGTTATGGAGTGGATGACGAGAGACATCAGGATTCCAGACCCAGCTCCTTCCGTATCATACTGTTATGTCTTGTTTGAAGTACAGAAATGAGTGTAACAATTATCAAAGTTCAATGTAGGAACTCCTGTAGTAGGCTCTGAAATACTCAGATGTGTTAATCATCTGAAATACAGTAAGGGCTGTGTGAAGATATTGTGTGGTTTAATGCAACCCTTAGACTCAAATTCACTGTTAAAACACAGCCTTGTGAGTGTGGGAAGCACTGCCTGCCAATTTAAACTTGAGGGGAAAACTATATGCAGAAAACAGGGGAACTGGTAAGCAACCAGTTAAGCAACTGAGCCCACTGTCACTCTATCCCCACTGCATCACAGTGCTGAATTCCTAAATGTGGAACCCAGATGCAAGAATAACAAAGACCACATTAAAGCGATGCTAATCATACAAGCTATGGCTCTAGAGGAAGATGCGGAAGTGCTTGGGAAGCTGATACAGAACTGGGGGAGAGATGGCACAGCCTACAATTGCTTTTTCAAAGAATGTATGAGGGGAAAAATGGTGACTGTGCCTCTACCAAACCTCCTTGTGGCCAGCCTTGAGCATCTGAGACCATACATGCACATCCACACATGTGGGCAAGGCTCCCAACCCTTCTGCAGATGTGGGGCCCCCAGCTTTGTAGACAAGCTTGGGAAAGGATTATCTTGGGAGCAATCCTTATTACAGACCAGTCATGGGATGTGAAACATATACCTTTTTTTTACACCAGGCTTTCCAGGGAACCCATGGTCTCACAAGGAACACCTCAGCTGCCCAACTGGCCACAGCCCAAGTCCCCTGCTCAGAGGTATGCTTGGTCTGCATTCCTCTCCTTGCTGGTGATGGATAGGGCAGGCCTCACAGTGAGAGCCACTCGGAAGAGGAAGGCAAGACAGAGGCAGGTTTCTCCCAGACCCCACAGTGGGGTCAGGCATACAGGTAGCTTCTTGTGGCTGGCAAAGGACTCTGTGAAAGGCTGTGTAACACAACACAATTAATTGGTGAACACCAGTATGCACTTAGTAAATGGATGATTGCTTTGTTAGTGAGTTCTTTAGTTGGATCCTGTAAGAAGGGTAGATACAGGCTCCTCCATGCTTAAGTTATACCACCTGGGCAGAAGAAAACTATGCCTTGTGATTAAGAAAACCTGATGGGTAAATTATCACCAAATGAGGGGAAAATTAGAAAGGACTGAACCAGTTACTGATAAATAGAGCTGAGATGTTGGTGTTGGAGGTTTGGTTAGGGTTTATCCTGAGAGGATGAGAAGTTTTATGGTCTCTAGTGCTTTGGTGATTTCAGGAAGGTGTAAGTTCTTTTCCTGGAAGGACAAAGTGTTGGTGCTACCTGTATGTTACCACCTGCTTCTCTTGAGAAGACTTTGCAAAGGTGAAATGAAGAAAGTGACCTCTGGTACTGGAGAGGTAAGATTTATCTTTTATAGGCCTAAGTAAAGTGATATTTATATAGTTGTTTAGAATGACTGAATAATATAGCAGTGTGGTTGATGTGAGGTCAGAGTGGTCACAAGCAGGGTCTGGAAGAGCCCAGGCTGGGACAGGGCTGCCACCCTTTGTGGGACACAGCAGATGAGCAGCCTCCTCCATTGTAACCTATTGGTCTCCAACAAATAAGCCAACCTGGTTATGAGTCTGAAAGCAGAGACATTGAGATGTTGGGCTGATCACAGAGCAGACTGCAGTTTAAAACAGTGTGTGAATCTTGTGAGAAGAGTTTCTGTGCAGTGTTTTAGAGTAATGCTATTTTAGTTATTATTCAAATGCTTGATTTACTCTGGTTTCTCTTTCTTCTTGGTCATGGCCAGGATTGGTGCTGGTTATGTATAGAGGAAAGTTAGGCAGTTGCCTTGCTTGCTCTGGCTAGCAACATCTATCTGTTGGCTGTGTGTTTTGTGCCTTGTCCTGCAGCTACCCTCTCTGCTCTGCTCACTGCTATGGTTGAGTACAATACAAAGTAGGGGGAAGGTTAATGCAAGTTTCTCCCACCCTACAGACAAATGATCGTGAACTTCGGAATTGGTATAGCTTGAGCTTGTTCTCTAAAACAGAGTGGGTGTTGCTTTATCCATGTACAGAATCAAAAGCATTGCTTGGAATAAGGGGTGCAGAAACAAGCATAAGAGGTGATGTCCTGCCTTTGAACACTGATTTATTCTTGCTCTTGAGACAAGAGAGAGCTCAGCCTGCAGTTCTGTCTGGAGTGATACTGCTGGTCTGTGCCCCAGCCCTGGGTGGGATGTGGTGAGCTTTGTCCCAGAGAGAGCCGATTCCAGCTTTCTGACTAATGCTGGCTTATTGGAATACACTTTCCTTTGATCTTGTAGACAGAAGTCCAGAGCAGCTGCTCTGCAATAGATAAGGGCAGTCACTCTCCAAACTGATGGTGTTTGGAGATTAGTCTTTGGGGTGTTGTGCAGTGGAGAAGCAAAGCCCATAAGGGTGAGATGAGTCCTGTTGATGCACGCACCTGCAACTGGGGCAAGCGGCGGTGGGGAAGGAAGCTTCTGCTTGTCTATCAGGGCTGTAGCACACTCGGTGTGATGTACATGGATGAACCTCTGCTTTGTCTCTGCTGTATATCCACAGCTGTTTCCTCTCATGGAGACTGGGAAGAAAGGCCGTTCTTGCCTGTATAACCTGGGGTGTGTAGATTGAATCTGGAAGTTGCTGTAAAGATTTGGGAGATTTTATTTTTCTCCTTTTTTAATGGAAATTACTTGAAAACAAACTCTTAATGTTTTCAGTAAAATGCTCTTTTTTTTTTTATTATTCCAAATAGATCACTAAAATGCATCTTTCTGCATTACCTAAGTGTTGTTTTGGTCATGCAACAGAGAATGACAGCATTCACTCAAGATGAATGTTTTTGACAGTGTTGACTTTTGGGCTTCCTGCAGCGATCACAGAAACCTGTTGTATGTGTGTATTTTCAGTGAAAACATAGCTCTGCATCGGCATCAAGGCTTTTTGGGGGGATGAAAAATACTCTGGATGAATGGATGGATGATCTCTGAGTGTGGGTCACCATAAGCCCAAGCATTGGTCCTTATTAGGAATTCACCACATGTCTGGGCAAGCCATCCAACAGAGCGAAGGGCACTTACTTAATGCCTGAAGCAGGGCTGATGTGCCTTGCATTGCCCCTTGGCCTCTGCATATCACACCTGTCTTGGCTCTTGGGGATGTTGTGATCTGAGATTCCCTTCACAGTGATGCCAGCTCTCCCTGTGAGGAGCAGGGCTTGGAGGCTGCCAGAAGTGTGGGCGAGACTGTGGAAATAACCTTTGCCTGTAGTCAAAGGTAGTCAGGAGCGGTGGTGGACATGACTTCACCATGCCCACTGCTTAGTATGAGTAACCAGTTCCATACATTTCCATGCCAACCATTAATTTCCAGATGCAGTGACTAGCACGGTATTTTCCATTTCCAGATCTTGTTTGTACTGGCATGATTTAAAATACTTTGTGATTACAGTGGTTCCTATAGGCAAACTGCTAGAGCTATGCATGGTGCTTAGAAGTTTCTTCCTTAGCTAGCAATTTCAGTAATGACAGTAATTCAGTTAATTTATCCTTGTGGCCTTGTGGCTTTAGGAAGTATAGGGCTGGGGTTTTTTTCTCCTTTTGAGAGACATAGCTCTAGCTCTATATATAGTTCAGTATTCTAGATGTGTTAAACTCAGCTGAGAAACTCCAGTCCCATCACCACAAGCTTTCTGATGTTGCTCTTCATGTTAATGCAATCAAGTAAATGGAGGAAGTAAATGCAGAGGGCAGAAGTATGAGCTTGGCTGCTGCTGTGGGCACCAGCTGGTTGTATTGCCAGGCAGCTCTGGGGGTTTGGGTGCTTGCCAGTAGCACCTCATCCTTAAATTGTTGAGTGACTGTGAATATATTGGAGTTTCCCCTGAGCCAAGGAGGCTGGATGGAGGTGAAAGAAGCCAGGATAGTGTGAAAAACACAGGGTGTTGGCACTGAGGTGTGCAGCCCTGGGTGTGCAGGGTGGCCTGTCCCTACAGGCACACACCAGTGATACCTGACCAAGCACTGCATTGCTTGTGTCTGCTTCATGCAAGTTAACAGCTGAGACGGGATATGGCAGCTTCCTATCAAAGATGAGGTGGCCTCAGTGAGTACGACTTCGGGCAGCAGTTGAGCTTCATTTTGGTCAACTACTAGCAGCACAATAAACAGTTTCGGCAGCCAAATGTGACAACATCCTATTGAACAGGGAAATCCTTTGGTTTTGAGAAGACAGCTGAATCTCAAAGCTGCCCTCATTTGCTGGTTGTCTACTACCAACAGAGACACTCCTAAATTACTTCTGGGAGAAACTGATCAGGCAGACCAGAGGCAGGCATCTCCCTCGGCGTGCAATTATGTGCACTGCTTGCTTTGAGAAGAGGCCAAAGCAAATGGGAAGCGTCAATTAAGGTAGACATCAGCAACGAAGACCTAAAGTATAGGGCACAGTGTTTACCAGTCGTCACAGAACAGAAAAGGCCTCTCCTTAATCTGACTGAAGAGGGAAGAGCTGTAGCTCACTATTTTTGTGTATTGTTGAGTAACTTATTTTTCTCAGAACACTCTCGTACATAGAGGAGGCAGGGAGGGATGGATGTTGGTTAAATGTAAACTCTTCTCTGAATGTGTGTAACCTCTGGCAAGTTGCTCATTCTTGAAAGGCAGGGAACAGAGGTGAAGAGGTTTGTCGTTCCCCTGTCCAGTTAACCCATATACTTCCAACTACAGGTTGACAAAACTGGGGGATCCTGAGCCTAGAACAAGCCCTTGAGGTCACTACTGTCACACTGACAGTAAATGAACCAAAATCGCTTTTAAGTTTTGAGCAGTAAATGCAATCTCTCTGATATTCTGTGACCACATTGATGATCGCAGGAAAGAGCTGTTGAACATACAACAGGTCTTGTCCAGGATGTGTTTGTGACCATAGTGTATATGGGAAGTCTTGTGTTTCCTGTAAAGCGATGAAACCTTATTGAAATCTAGCTGAATTCAGAATCTCTACAATAAAGAGAGATTTGGGTAGTAACATTTTTTTGTGATAACCTATGTATAGGGTTGTTTCTCATTTTTCAGAGGTGCGAAAGCTAAATCAAATGAAATACTATTCTCACCTAGCTCTAGATCCAAGGAGCCCTAACAGATGCAGGTGCAGGACCAGTGAGAGCCAAATTGCTTCTGTTTGTGGTACCTGCACATGCACGCAAAGAAGTGATGGGGAAGTGGTTTGGAGACCTAACAAAAGAGATGCTGCATATGTTCCACCTTTCTCCATAGGTGTGTAACTTCAGGTTAGCCCCATCAGCAGAAATACTCTATTTGATCCAAAGAAATCTGTTGTCTGGGAAAAAGACAATGTGCTTATCCCTCTTTTTTCTTTCTCTGCTACTTTCTAGGCTTTGCTTGAAGCTGGGGAGGTTCAACTCCCCAGCTCTTAGAGCAGTAGGCAAGTTACCTTGGTTTTGTTAATTATGTGTGTTAGAAACACGTGAACCCATACACATACGTGGCTGCAAGGGTATCCAAAGCACAGCAGTGGTGAGGACTTGCCAAAGCAGGCTAAGAGCTATTAAAAATTGGGCAGTTCAGGAAGATGGCTTGAAATTAGTGCTGGAAAATAAACATCAGAATGGTCACCTGCAAGTGCTGGAAGAAGTATCTGTACCTGCCTCCCCAGCATTTGGTCCTTCTCTCTGCAAACGTCCAGTACTATAAGTGGGTCTCCATCAACCTGTCTTGGAGGTCTCCTTTCTTGCTTGTGTCCATGTCATCTGAAATCACTTCTCTTCCAAACAACATTGCAAGAGTCATTCCCTAACAGTGGGATCCTTGATGTCATCAGCTTTAATAAAGGCCTTAGAGGATTGGTAGCTTGTGGTCAAGTTTACTGCTTTCCCCACCGATGAGGGAACTGTATCCTGCTGCCATCAAGAAGCAGTGGGAACAGCAAAGCTCATTAATGCTTGCTTTGTCAATGAGAAATAGGAAGTATTACTTTCAGCATCAGAGCCCTACTTGAAAAACGGTTGCCCTCATAATAAAGAGGAGCTATTCTGCCACAAGATGCAGAGTGCCATGCTCATGTCTTTGTTTAGTAAGTGCTCTTTCAGCATCCCAGGCCCCCTCTTGAAAGCCTGTAGCTTACACAGTTCTTTGGCATTTTGTGCTGAAGAAGTTTAATTTGTCTCAATGTATCTGTAGAAGAAGGCTGTTGTGTCTTTCTTGTGGTGTGGTAAAGGGCTGCAGAATATCTGTGCCATGCTCTTACAAGCTGAATATTTATCCTGTGTTTGATTGATCGGCCAGGGACTGATTTAGCTGATGACAATCCTCATGATTTGTTCTAGCTCTCCACTTCCTGAGCATCTTTCAAGAACAGGGAGGTGAATCTGATCTTCTAAACCCTTTTCACAAAGGGAAGCAGGACACCTCTGAGGAGACATCAGCATATGCATGACACGTGGTCTGGAAATGAAGCAAAAGCAACTCCAGTATCCTGCAGTGTTGGCGGAGATGTGTTTTCATTTTCTGAGAGGTGCTGCAGCAGAAAACCAGATCTGCTTCCTCAAACTGTCACTCCCATCTGGAGAACATATTTGACCTGCAAGCTTAATTTGCTGTCAGTTTCCCACAGCTCCCAGGAAGGAGTTTCCATCTCTTGAGGCTCTTACCTTTTCCAAATAACAGGTTTCCCAAGGCTTGTTCTTGAGCCAGATGAGAAACATGAAAAAAATGAATGCAAAATGCAATCTTCCTTTTAAAATACTACCAATAAAATTGCTTTGAAGATAGAGTGCTTTGCAAGTGCTAATTAATAGGGTTGTCATTGCATCTCCACCTTGCCACTGAGGAGGAATCGGGCTGCAAAGCGCTGTGTGTCACTGAAGACATGCATCTCTCCCTGGTTGTGATGTTTTTCTTTTGTTGAGCATCTTCTCAGCTAGTGGCAGAAGCAGGAAATCTCAAAGCTGGGAAGAGCTGATACAGTTTGTGCTTTGAACTGGTTATGCTTTTCCATCTACTCCTGTGAAGCTGGAAGCTATTGCTTCTGAGCAGAAGTCCCTCCAGCAGCTCTCGGAGGGAGCTGGCTGCCGTTGCTGACTGGAGACTGCAATGGTTGCACTATCATGACTGATTGAAGTGGTGGAGAATGGGGTGGGGGATACCTCACCTTGGAGCTTAGACTTCATCCCCAAGCACACCAACCTCATGAAGTCCTTTACCACCTTGTCTCATCCTTTTCTGTGGAGGAAATTGCGGGGCTTTGGGACCCAAAACTGTTGCTATCAAGCACGGTCTAAGCTCATCCCCATTAGTATGGACTAGGAAGAGTTTTGTTTATTCCTGGAAATCGAAAAATACCAACTTTTGAAAAATATCTGGAAATACACAGTTACATGATCCACTGAAATTCATAACAAAGGACAAATTGAATCCTTCATGCTGTGTAACAGCCATAAATAAAGGCTTTATGGCTGCGAAGTTGTAGGCAGTGTTCCAGCAAAATCGGATTTATTCCCTCCCCACCTCCTGCAATAAAATTCTCTAGAAATGGGGGTTCCAAGGGCTGTTCTGACACAATGTTAACTGCAGCTTCTTAAACCAGACTCCCTGCCAGTATTTATAGTTCTGTGCATGGTATGTGTGTATATAACTGCACCAGCTTTTACAGTTGATTTCTCAGTAGTCATGTGAAACCAAAACAACTGATGGGCTGAACTTGGAATCAGTTGTGCATTTCTTTAATTTAAACAAGAAAAAAAATGTCTGCTTTGCTGTTAGGAAAAAGATCTCTTGATTAAAGCTGCTCTAAGATGATGGTGGCCCAACCTCCAAGTTTCATGTTCCTTCTCTTCAAAACCACTGGCTGGGTTTTCAGAGGAATCCTGCAAGATGGATTTCAACACCTGGTTGTACAGTTGCACAGAGTAGATGCCCACTTTCTTCTCGCAGATGCCTGGCCCTACCCTTACTTGCTGTCCACTGCAAAAATTGAGCTTTCAAGTTTTATGATATGTATCCTTGGAGTAATTAACCAAGTCCTAAAACTGCAGTCCAGCCAGATCATGCCCCATTAAGGAAGGAAAACTCCTGTCAGTGGATTTAAAAGTTAGATTCTGGCTTCAGGAGCAAAATACAGGCCAGCAGTGGCAGTAGATCACTGAAGAATTAACAAACAAATTGGAAGCAAAACTCTTAATATGTCAGGTTTGGACCAGCTTAGTGTTGGTTTGTGCTCCATTCTTGTATGCTTGCTATATAGTCAAAGATAGAAGCTAAAATGAGGAATTTGTTCTCATTAAGCAATTGTCCAATTATCTTTGAAGAGGGTGACTAGTACTTGTGCTCTGGGCAGACAGATGTAGAGCCATCGACCTCTCTGCTCTTGTCTACAGCTTGTCACGAACGCTGAACAAAATGGCTTAAATTGTTGGGACCTGAGAAACGATATCTTTGAGCTCTGACCCTTCATAACTGAATCCAGACACTGAATGTCTCTGCTTCCCCATATTTTATATGAAGCACCTGACACAGCAGCAACAAATAACGCAGGAATAAATCCAGCAGCCTGCAACAGTTTGCCTTCATTAGCCAAGCCAAAGGTCACCTTGCTGGTGTCACCATTAGTGTCTGGCCACTACCAAGGCCATTGCCTGCTCTAGACCTTAATGGAAAGATCATGCAATGGGAGGAAAGGTGGGGAGCCAGGCTGAAGGTTTGCAATGCCACTGTAGGTTTTTGTGCCTCACACCCACACAGCAACAGCATCGTCTCAAACCTGCTTTGGAAATCTAGCATCAGTGTGAAGTCCTGGTGGTGACACACTGAAGCACAACAGTTCTGCTGGGGTCCTGGCATCCCCTCCTCCTTAAGAGCTGCTTAAAATAAGACCATTAGCCCAAAGATACCAGCAGCACAGAGCTGCTAACTTAGGAGTCACTTCAGCTTCCCATTCAGAAAGGGTAAGAGCATGTTTTTAATTACTGGCAAGCCCATGGATGTTGTAGTGAATACAGCCACTTGCCCCCTCCCAGTTCCAGACACAAATGCTCCATTCCCCAAAGTGCTGCTGACTGGCCTGGGTTGGGTTTTACTGCAGACAAGCAAGCTTGTTCTTTGGGGGTGAGGTTAATTCAAGCAGTCCCACGTAGATCTTTATGCTGCAAATGGTTAAATTCTTAACTGTGCCTGCAAATATTAGTTAAGTGCAAAGCTACCTTTCTAAGAGTTCATGGGACTGAGGCTGAAGCCCCCCTTTCCTCTCTTGATTCTCCCAGTACTTTTCCCCAGATGGAGAAAAACCAAATGTGAAGCTGATGAATCTGGTTCTGACTTGGTCTGTTTTCCTTTTAAATATAAAACCGAACTTAAGCTGCCTAAAGATTGTGCTGTCTTCATTTATGGAATTAGCTCAATCATCAGGATTCTATTAATTGGAAAAAGCAGCAGATCTGTCCCAAAGTGGCAAACCTTACAATATCAAAATAACCCTTAAAACATTAAAAGTCTTCTCCTTCTGCCTGACCCCAGGCAAACCAGTGTGCAGGCTAAGAAACAAATGAGAGCATTAAATGTGTGTTATTCAGAACTTCTGATCTTAGTTTCTGGTTTAGGAATACAGATTCTATTGCATTAAGCAGAAAAGGGGAATAGACATTTTTATTTAAAACAGAGTAACTCGAAGTGGCCATTTGTGTAGCTTTTGTACTTGGGTAATAAATGACTGTAGCATGAAGTGCTCCTAGTTTTAGCCTCAAGGTCTTGTCAATCATTACCTGATAAATAAAAACTTCAAACAGGCTCCTTTTAGCTTAATTGGGCAGGGTTTTTCTCCAAAGGAACAGCTGAATACAGAGAATACTGTGTTTGTGGCACCAGTGGAAGTCAGCAAGAAAGGCATTTGGATGGAAATGGACAGAGGACACAAATTCAGACCTCAAAAGATGAGTCTTTTTGGTTTGACTTACCCAGAAAGTGTCGGTTCCCATTGCCTGCAGAGCTGACAGGATTGACTAGAGCAGCAGATGAAATCTCACAGTCCTTGGCAATGTCACTGAGCTGTGTTTGTGTGAGCTCCATTCTCCTTCTCTGGTTTTAAGTTTTACAGCTGACACTTCCATAAAAATCAGGAATCTTAAAATTACACTAAGGGTTATTTAAATCAATATCTTTTTATTATATAAACGTTGGCAGCAATGGAGGCAGTCTCCTGCATAGGGACAAAAGGGTTGTCAGTACTGGCACAGCTCTGAAATGGCTCAATTAAGCAAACATAACATCCTCAAAGTTTGGCCTGAAAAGAAGTTAAAATAACTGATCTATAAAGTGCTTTAAATGTGCTTTAAAATGTCATTACTGAGATAAATCTAACCATTTTGAAGCTGGTTCGCTAGTTTTATGGCCCTGCCAGTTTATGGCAGCATACGTATTCATGTCAAGAATTCCTCTTCCAGAACAGTAGATGAGACAAAGCCACAGTAGCAGTGCGGAATGAGCGGAGGCTGCAATCAGCTCGGGAAGTTTTGGCTCCCACACTGGGAAAGCTGCTCCAAAGCATATCCAACAAGTTGTGTGTTTGTGGCAGAGCATGGAAACCAACCGGTATTTCATGCTATAAGGCTAGATGTGTTGAAGTTAGTGGTGAAGTTTCTGTTGGCTGCAAGACTGGCACTGTGAAGCTGGATGATTGCTTTTAAATGTGATTTCCCTCCCCTAGCTGGAACCACCTCAGACTTACACTGGGTCTAAATGCAGAGAATTGGGACCATACTGAGAAATACCAGAGGATCCTCCTTGTAGAATTAGTTTAGGAATACAAAAGCTGAGTAGGCATCAGTTTAGGTCAGTAAAAGTCTTTCCACTGATGCTTTGCTGAACTTCAGTTCTGTGCATGAAGCAAATTTACTTATGAATTTGTAATTGCTCGTGAAAGATGGTAGTTTAACTCCAAAATGCTGATGATTTAAGCCTCTGGATCAGCAAACACATCTACATAAACTGGCACAACTCTGCTCACAGTTCAAAGTAAACAAGAACCCCAAAATTGCTGTTATGCCCTGAAGATAGAATGTTTAGTTAATGCGGGGATTTAGACCATTATTTTTTTCAGCTGCCTCCATAGCAATGCAGTGCGGTATCCACAGTAGGAAACCTCATGCCAGCAGCATCTCTGAAATATGCTAAAACAATCTAAATCAGAAAATGTCAGCTTCTTGGCTGATGTTCCTTTGGAGTTTCTTTCTTCCTTTCTTGTGCCTCTATAATTTTATTGGGATGACTAAATCTCTGAACTATGTTAGCAGTAAACAGAACTAATTTACCCCCTGCTTCTTTGAAACAGCTGCTGACAGCTGCACTATAATTCAATCGTGGATCTTTGCAGTGCAGACTGCAAAACATATTCATATTTTTTTGTATTCTTCCCTCTCTGTTGTATTTGTACCGAAGGAGTCGCACCAAATAGCCCCATGTGCCGGTTTTGCCCATACATAGGGATTGATCTACGTGAAAACAGAGGCTCAAGATTAAATACTGCGCTGCCAAGAAGCATTTTTGAATATAGGAATAACCACACAGATACACAATGCTGTTGGGATATCTTTTGTAAAGTTGCAATGATTTATTTTACTAGTTTGTACAAAAGGCTTCTGACAACTGCTCTATGAAAAGAACCAGAAATGTGTATGCATTTTTGCCAACTGTTAATAAATATCTTCTTAAATAAGGAAACAAATGTGTTTAGGAACCGAGATTCATTTTTCCTGGATGTGATTGAAAAGGAATTCGGAGATGGAAATAAATAATTCTTCTTCCGCTTGTGACAACTATTTACATAAAAATGTACAAACAGTGAAGCTGATGTTGAGCCTAGCAACAGAAATCCTGTTATGTTTCAAAACAAAAACCAAAACAGAAACAATCCCCACATAATATTTAATATATGAATCCCATACAGCAAGATACCGTGGTCCAAGTTAAAAATGCAATGCACCAATGCAGTGACCACCAACACTGAAACACCCGCAAGAAAAACTAATCCTTGACTACTAAATATTGGAAGTCTAGGCACAATTAGCTTTTAACTTTCTACGTAGCACCTTAACTTCCTTTAGAAGGTTTACAGAAGCACTGGTGTATATACGTATACAATGTCAAAAGACACTTCCAATCTGTGTGATTTCAGTACCTCACTCTAAGTAAGAGATGCACCAAGGCAGTTTCGGCTGTTTATTGTAGATGATCTTGCCTGTACGCTCCAGGGAGAGATGGTCTTTGGCTCCTTCAGCTGTTGTTCTGCCATTTGGCTGTCTGTTGCTCAAAGTCCCACATTGGGGCAGTTGGGAAGTTTGCTGGAATCGTGCTTGCGGAGTGTGCATCCCACAGCCAGGCTGGTCCTGCAGACGTTTGAGAAGCCTGGATTGGAAGCTGGGCATATCTGGCAATGTGGTGACTGCTCACCAAGGCCCTGGTCCAAAACCTACCGATGTCTTGGAGAAAATTCTACTTTCTCATGAGCCTAATCCTGCTACTGAGAAAATTGCTGGGAAAACACCAACTGACTTAAATGAGATTAGACCACCAGAAACAAGTTTCCAAATTATTTCATAGATAGTAATTTTTTTTCCTTCCTTTGCTTATTCTTTTTAAAGCGAGGCATCTGGTCTGGATTTGATCTGTGACTTAAAAGAAGAGCAGTGAGTGATTTCCAGAATTGGGTGGTTGCATTCATTTATCTTCCCTAACTCTCCTCTAAGGCAAGACATGGAGCCAAGTTCCTGCTGCGGCTGCACTGCCCTGTCCACTCACTGAACAGAGAGAACCATCTCCAGGCATTTATTGTGTTCTGGACCCATCTGTCGGAGGTTTAGGTTTTTGAAGCTTGGAGATTTAGAGCTGGTGTTTTATTGGTCAGAATTTTCATGTCTCTGTGATATTTATCCCAATCCTTTTGTGATCGCAGCACATGCCAAGTGGTGAATTGGTTTGTGATTGGTTACTGCTACTTTGCATTCTTATTCACAATAACTTTAACTGAGTTTTCATTACCTAAGTGTGATGTTTGTGTAACCTGTGACTTTAAAAGAAGGAAAAAGAAAAGCCTTGAGGGGATGTTTTCATGCTCCTTGTTCCAGCTTGGTGCGGCTCTTGAAAGGGATTTAGTTGGGTTTCTTTTAAGGTGAAGCCAATAACAGAGCAGGGGGTTTATCGTAACCACTGACCCTGGAAGCCAGGTTTCCTAGCTGGTTCCTAGCTGAGTTTGTGTGCTGCTGGCTCTACAGCCCAGCTCATGGCACCTTCTGCACTTGAGCCTCCACGCTTTTGAAAAAGCACTACGATTTGTTCTGTTAGTGAAGTCAATCTCAGTCACAAACAGGAGCAGGATCTTTAGCTGGCTCACACAATTCCCCAGCTGCTCAGGATACCCCGGCAAACCATTAGGTATAACCCCTGTTTCTTAACATTCTGCTGCTCTCCTGTTTCAAGTTCATAGCAAATCCAAATTCTTTCTGGTTGCTAGAGGAAATTTCCTTCCCTGTTGACAGAAAGAAAAGTATACCCAAAAAGTCTTGCTCTTTGGAATTATTTTGTTCAGTTCTTTTGATTGCCAATTAGAAAACTGTCTTTTTTTCTTAGACTGATGTGGCTTTGAATTTGCATCAATCCAGATACAGCTTTTGCTGCTATAGTTTAAAACTGGCAGTTGCATGAAACTGATCTTTGGTTTTGCTTATGAAATTGAAGCAAACGGAGGGATGGAAGTAATAATTCTCTAACAAAATACCTGTTCACTCCAGGTATATTTTGTTCACTTATTTTATTGCAAACTGTGTTACAGGAACTACACACGCTTATTAGTCACAGCACATTCTCACCTTGGATAGATTATTGTGTTTTAACTTGCAATCAACACTGGTGAGTTTGCAATCTTCAGAAAGACTCATTTGCAGAAGTATGTCTTGCAGGAGCCAATTTTGTAGGCAGATTTGGTTTTAAATGGTTTCTCTGGCTTGTTTCAGTTTACAAGCTCATTGTCTGTAATAAACTCAAACAAAATGTGTTCAAATGCCACTTAAGATCCAGAAACTGTTCCATTGTCTGAACTTTCAGAAGCCTGGTCCTAAAAACTGTTTGGGATTTTTATAAACCCATTGCTGGAGTGCTAACCTTTCCCCCTCCCCCACACAGCCATACAAAACCACTCTTTACAAATAACTTTTTTTTTTTCCTTTTTTTCCTGTTTTTCTTTTTCTTTCCTACAAATCTAATGACAGCCACAGGCTCGCACCACCATGTTCCTGTATTTTTTTAAGATAACATTGGAACTGTCATCGAAATAGAGCACGGAGATGGCATTGAGTTGTGTAGGAGCACAGCAGGGTTTCGGCACAGTCTCTGGGTTTATAAAGTGAACCTGGGGAAAGAAAGTAGAGGAACGTTAAGATTTACTTTTCCCCTCTCTTCCCTTATGATTCTGTTTCCCAGGCATCCTTCTGTGATCCATGCACTCAGACATGTTTGGAACACCTGGCTTTGTGTACAAACATCTCGAGATGTCCCCTGCCTGTTGGGAGGCTGACGCACGCACCCAAGTCAGATCTAGTTGGATATCTTTCAGTGGGGCAGGTTTTCATTAGAGAATTCCCATCTGTCAGAGCTCTGCAGAACTGTACCAGTTCCGATAAACTCCCTAGGACATGCGGGTGAGGCTTTGTGACAAATCCCATCGGCCCCAGGCAGGGGTCCCTGTGGCTGGGGACAAGGGCTCTGGGTGCCCTGTGCTCCCTGCTGTAGGATCTCTGAGGAGAGGCCAGGGGGGAAGCAAATAAAACCATTCTACCAGGAGAAAAACATACAGATATTTCTTCTTTTGGGAAACCAGAAGTGTCTACATTTCCTATTACTTTTTGCAGTGTTGTCCTTAGATAGGCACAGGACATGGGGTTTAGATGAGAAGGTGCAGTGAGCCTCCTTGTGCCCTGCAGATGTGTGCCGGGGACCCAAGGTGGGTAGGGGAGGGCGTCCAGGCTGGTCAGCTGGGGGTGCTGCATAGCCAGGGTACTTGGGACCAGTGTGTATCTTGTGGTCCAAGCCAAGAGCTGTGGTGTGCTGGCTTTGGTGACACAGCTGGGGCTGGCTGATCCCCCCTGAGCACAGGCACTGTGTCATGAGATCACACCAGCTCGGGGCTCCCATCTGGACATCCTTGCACAATTTCATAGAACAAATACACCCACAGAGCAGCTGGGCTGTGTAATTTTGGGATTCATTGATCCCTTCTTCAATCTGCCCCCAAATCCGCTTTTGGCAGCAGCATTCAGTGGATCCTTACAGAGCTTTTTCCAAGAGATGCTCACAGTAGGTCTCGCATCCTCCTCTTCCCATGCAGTGGGACTATATCATTAAGATGTCTATCGTAGGGCCCTTTTAAATCAGAGCGAGCATGTCAATGCTTGCAGCAGGCAGGCTAATTCCTAGCCAACTATTAATTCAGGCCACTTGGCTAGACACGTTGAGCCAAATGCTGCAGGCATCTTAGCGAGCTAATGCAGACCTTCCTTCCTTTGGTAGCTTAGAGATTTCTTTTGTGTATAAACTTATTTCTGAGTAGCACGTATCAGATATAACTCTGCACTAGGGGCTACAGTGCACCTACCAGTGTCTGTACAATGGCATGATTTGTAGCATTCATGTATGAATTCAGTGGGAAAGCACATTCTCCTTCACAGTAATATGCAGCATAGCCCTCCGGAGCGATGATCCAGTCCTTGGTGAAATTGAAGATGTTAGATTGTGAAGACAGAAATAGTGTGCAGTGAAACAAGAAGTAAATCGGCACATAAACCCATCAGCTCATACGTCTACATACAATTACAGTGACTGGCAAAATAAAAACCTGGTACATTGGCTTTTCAAAAAAAGCAGGTGGATTTCTGGAGGGATGTATCCCACTTTGCAAAGGTGCCCATAGAGTAGCTAAATCTCAGGATTTAGTTGCTTATCCATTCAGGAGTGTCCTCCTGGCTGACCACATGGATCACTTCACTCATCACTGAAGTGCAGGTAAAGGCTTTCAGACACTAAAATGTCTTTAACCAGGTCTAAAAGAACTGCTAGATTAAACTGGAGGGCCCTATGTGTGTTCAGCACTGGCAGAGGAAGTTCAAGGCCACAGTTTCTCAAAAGGACTGAAGTGTGTTGAGCTTCCAGCCAGTCTCACTCTAAATATCTGTATACCCTAACTTTGCAGAAGCACTTCTTAAACATGCTAAAGGCGACGCACCATTTCTTCCCTCAGGGCTGGAGCTCACTATTGCAGCTCTAACTGATGTGCAAAGGCACCCAGCTCCCACCCCCATCACACACAGCCCTTACCTGCCACCCTAGGTCCCTGAAGCTGACGTAGAGCTCGTGTTTCTTGCAGGCTTGTCTCTGGTCGCTGCTGCTGTTCTCTGCTTGGGGAGAATGGGTGGCTGTGAGCCTGGGCTGCCCCAGCACCCACAGCCCTCAGCAGAGCCCTGCCAGGGAGGGAGGCACCACTGCTTGGCTGATGTACTTGTGGCTTGCTTCTTTAACGTTTTTGGGTTTACTCACAGGATAATGGCTGGGTTCAACAGCCGTGAACGTAGGAAATGTCCCTCTGACTTCCTGTGCAAAGCCAAAAATGGTCTGGGAAAACAGCCTTTTTTTTTTCCTTTCTGGACTTTCTCTGACCTCAGAGTAGCAAAAAGCAGTTCTCTGATTATTGCCTACTATATAAATGGAGAACCTATGAAAGGAGCGATAGGGAAAGGCACCCTTTACCTATTTCCTAAATTCCTGTCATTGAATCACCTGTGTTACTGGTGATAGTTGCACCTTCAGGTCTACAAAAGCAACATGACATTAAGGTAATGTGGAGTCTGTTCTGTCCAGTGCTGCTAGGTCCAGATTACAGACTTCTCTAAATGGGTGACAGTACTGAAACCAAAGACTAAAGCACAGGTCTGACTTGTGGATCTGAACAACCATGACTATTGTGTGGACATGTAGCTGGAGATCCAAGTAGAAGTACTGGAAATGCTTCTTCCACTCTTCTTGTTGGAAGCTAACTCAATGTGAGGTCCCCAAGCTCGAAGCAGGACACTGGTCACAAGACTTTTTCACCTACTTGTAGAAACCAGGAAGTCTTTTGTCCACTTTAAAAATTGTATTGATACAGAAAATGGGTGATAAAAACGCATGCTTAAACTTCAGACCATCTATGCTTGGGAAACTGCAAGACCCAGAGCTTGGAAACATAAGTGATGGAAAACCAATTTAATAAACTCTCTGATTTCAGGTGAGAGGTGTACAAAAACAGACATCTGGGCAGGTCAGAGTAGAGTTACCTATTGCCAGGGCTGCAAGAAAACACTGTTAGTTCTAGGATAGGAATGGCCTGATTAAATATACAGAAGCTGCAACAAAACTGATGGGAGAGAGTTCTCCCGTAGCCTTGCAGGTAACCCCAAGCAACCCAAGGCAAAAGTGAGTCACATAAGATGATATTGTGCCCTGTGTTGTCCTCTTCCTTCCACCTCGTGCAAGCTTTCCCTCCATTCAGTGAAGCACTCAGAGGAATAGAGCTGGAATTTGCTACTGCCCTTAGCAGTGGTTCCTGCTGGGAAGGTCACAAGGGCCCATTATTCTGAGGTATCTCATAATTAAGCCACATTTCTATTTCAAATGCCTGACGGAGTTTTCTTCCATATTAGGATTCCCCCCAGAATAGCTGCGGTTATCCTGAGCAACCAATGGGGCTTCCTCTTCCTGCAAAAGTTTTGGGACTAACGTTTTGGAGGCTAAACTTAAAATCACAGATGCCAAAAATCTACAGCATTTTGATTCAGATCCACTGAAATCATAGAATCATAGAATCGTTAGGGTTGGAAAGGACCTTAAGATCATCCAGTTCCAACCCCCCTGCCATGGGCA
>JBCJKH010006411.1:12906-24112 GCA_039877255.1 Loriculus beryllinus | reverse complement strand
GATCTAAGGTGTCCCTGCACATGGCAGGGGGTTGGAACTGGATGAGCTTTAAAGGTCCATTTCAACTCAAACCATGCTGTGATTCTGTGATAACAGCAGTTTCACAGTACATATCAAGCAGAATTAGAAGCTGTATTCAGATACCAAATACAACACACCCAAGCTATCACCCATACCACCTCCTGTCCTCCCAAAAGGGTGTTCCTAACACCACACTGTTTAATACTATGTTCCAGTGCAGCACTATCAAAAATAAAGACCAACCCAAATTATTGGCAGAGGTTTTTTCAGCATACCTGAAAATTCCCCAAGTTTTCCAAGCCTGGGCTGACCTAGCCTGGTAAATCAGCATCATACATTGCCATGCAGATGCACCAACCTTAGGCTCAAAACCAAGAATGAATTGCCCAAACAGATCTGTACTGAGACTACATTACATCAGTGTGATGAGATTAAATCTGAGTTTAGCTCTGTCATCTCACTATTATATCTATGGGCAGATCCTGTCATATTTTAAAATATCAGACCTGAAGGGCACCAAAAAACTCATATATTAACCCTCACATACAATACAGAAATAACCAGGAATCATAAACAGGATTTTTACAGGATTTTAAGTGCACCAGCACTAAGACCCCATCCTATCCTTTGCACAGACAGGGCACCAGGTTACATCAAGCACACAATGCATCTCTTGTGACAGATTCCGATGTTGTGCCGAGAAGTAAAAAAAGAAAAAGGAAAAATAAAAGCATCACTGCAATGGAACTTCCCTCACTTGTTTTTTTTAGGGAAGGAGGAAACAGCCCAGTAAACTCAATGTCAACACACATTTTTCAAAGGCCTGTGGAAACAGTCCTTCTCAAAGAATGGCGCTTGCTCAGCAAGTATTCTGTCCTCTACGTTTCTACAGTGTGCTCTAGGGGCTTCGATACTAAAGTTTAAAGCAGCATTATTTCCACAAAATCCAAATAAAGTTGTTCTAGTTGCCATGTGTAAAAGCCACCTTGCACTTTTAGGACACCAGAGTGCACCATTTATTTACCACAAGGAATCTCAGCAAAGTATTCTCACTTTAGGACAAACTTACTTTTTTTTTAATGACTCTGATAACTTGTAATCATTAATCGAGGTGAAAGTTGTAAGTTTCCAAGGAACCTTATGATACAGTACTACAGAGGAACCCAATGCCACTTAAAAACACTTCTGGAAGAAAAAAACCCAGGAAGAGACTACAATCAGTATCCCAAACAGATGATACAGATGAAAAAATGGCCATCATAACTAAAATACCCCACAGAAATTTAGCTGTTTCTGAAAAAAGTTCCAAGAGAGGTGCTTGGTGAACTCAGTTACCAGTCATAAGAAACCGTGACTGCCACAGCACAAAATCCACATTGTAATAAACCAGGATCAAACATCCATGTGAACACTGCAGATGACATTAAGCCCCACTGCCATTTAGGGTGAAAACAGGAAAACTGGGATGTCGCATTTAAATAGCAGAACACCAAGTTCTTGTAAACAAACCATATGACTAGTTCCAATGTTTCAAGCACTGATTGTTTTCACAAACTGACCTGCCAAACTGCAGCTTCTGTTCCCTCTTTCAGGGTTCATTATAGTTGGTAAAAGTTGAGAAAAGAAATGAGGAGACTTCAGGAAGCAGGGAGGGACCTTACAACCATACTGAAATCATTAGATAACATCAGAGGTGGGATGACTGCTGGAAAGAGGAAAGAAAAAGCTTCTTTTCCACCATAGGCATATTGCCATTTTATGAAGAACAGCCTTACCACAACCTTTGTTAGTATTTATACTTGAATCCATTTTTTTTTCGGAAGTATTTCTCAGGAAAACCACAGCCACACAGTTTTAGTAGGAATGAAGGTCTGGTGCATCAGGCTCTGTCCCACCAGTTTTAACTGGAAAAAAGCAAATACCATAGAAGCACCTTGTCTGGACACACTACTACTACTCTTTTGTTTTTCTCAGGGTCAGAAAGAAGATACATTGTGGATGTGAGAACCAGAACCAGTTTGCAAGGACAGAGACTGTGGTACTAGTTGACCAATTTACTCTTTGCAACACCTGTAGATGTGGGCTATTATTAGTGTTTGCAAAGCAAACACTGACAGTGTAATAATCCATGTAGTTGCTCTGTGCTTTTTTTGGATTATTCTTTTGAAAAATCAGAGAATAATAAGCATCAGTAAGGGATTACAAACCAGCACAGTCCATGATTTCTGTTTGTTTCAGACACACCAGTAGAAAAGTTTACTGATTAAAAAATAAAAGAAACCTACCACATGTTTTGGCAGGCCAACAATTCACCTCCTTTATGCAGTGGGGTTACATACAGTGACATGGCCTTTTCACAAGGTACTGTGGCCAGCCTCACAAAGTCCACCCACTCATAGCAAATGAATGACATCAGTAACAAAATGAAGAAGTCAGTCCTAGGCAGCTAGCACACCACTAGCTCTTCCTGCTCCCATCTGTTTCTGTGGGTAAGAGCACTGCATGCCTTATTTTCACAGCTTTAGGGGAAAAAAAAAAAGAAAAAAAAAAAGAAAAAAAAGAAAACAAAAAGAAAACAACACCACAAAAAAACCCAAAAGCAAACCCAATGAAAAAAGTGGTAAATATTTACTGCTTAACCCTGCGGTATGAAGTCCTTCCTTGCTCGCTGTTAGAAAGCAATTTGCTTCTAAACAGTGATAAAAACAGAACACCAAAAACTGTTTTTTTTCTGACAAATATCCTTCTTTCAACCTTACCCGACCAACAGGCCTTCTGAATATAGTGACCATGCAAAATGGATGCCACGCAAAATACAAGAATCTCTGTTTCTGTAAAAAACATAATTGTGTGGTCAGTATTGACGGGTTTACTCTGTTTTTTACACAGCTGCTCAGCTGTGAAAGCACCCATTCAAAATAGCAAGACCCAGTTCAACTCTCTCCTCTGCCTCTGGAGACTGAAACTGATCTTTCCTTCCTCCCAGGAGGAGGCTTTCCCACATTTTATTACACCGTCATTTCAGGAAACCCATGCCCAGTGTCTGGAATAGTAACATCAACTCAGGACTTCAACCTCCTACATGAAATTATCTACCACTAAGCCAAAGGGCCACAGGTCCCTCTCTGTCCATGCCCCTCCAGCTTTGCTTCTTTGCAAAGAAGAAGAAATTCTGAAGGAGGAAATAAGACTCCCATTTCAGGAAGCCCACTATTTACATCTCTGGCCCTTCTTCCAGGAGATGTGTACATTAACTTCCTCGGGAAAAGATGGGAATAAAACCCAGCTCTGTCACACCCCGGAAGCATACACTCACTAACCTGATCCCAGACACAGACAGAAGTCACCACCTCTGCTTGCATTGCTTAAAAAGGAAAAGAAAATAAAGCAAAAAAAAAAAGAAAAGAAAAAGCAGACAGTAGATTATTTATAACATACATTTTTAAAAGGTTCCGAGTTTCCATCTCAGAGAAGGAACTCCAGGCTGCATACCACAACCCCTTCAGAACGCTGAGTGATACATTTGCTTCTGAATGGGTGGTAACTTAAAATACACTCTTGTCTTTTTTGCTTCCTACTTTCTAATTTACATGAGTCCCCACTCCATATGCTGTTTTTTCTAGATCCTGGTTTGAGACACATTAGTCCTCACATCTAATTATTTGCAAGCATTGTACAAAAGCCCCAAGATGCTGTTCACTGAGGTCCACACACCTTGAAACCTACAGCTCTCCACTTCCATATTGCGACTCTTAATTTATGTCAATGTGGACTTAGGCAAAACATAAATCTTTGATGAGTTTTCTGTTATTTTCTTACTTCAACTATGACTGGAAACATTCAGAGCATATTACTTAAGAACTTATCCATTTCAAATCTTGCCAACTTAGAGGACGTTTTTGAGCCCACTCCTACCCTTCCATCAGAAGTGCAAGCAAAATCTGCCTCCTAGCAGAGGAAAAAAACCTAACTTACTGTTAACTTCTTGCGATGCAAGGGCTTCAATTAACTTGTTGCTCAGCTTTCAGTCCCTGGTAACAGTGCAAAACATACAGAACATCAAATGAACTGCTATAGCTAAGCATAAAACAAAAGATACAGAAAATGCAGGCAGTCTTCTATGCTCAGCAGAAAACAATCTTTCACTGTTTATAAAATTAATGAAGATAAAACATTCAGCGAAGACTTGGATTTACATTGCAGGTATCTGCTTTTAAGTTGGGCAGGTGCACAAAACCACAGCAGGCTTAACTTCTCCAAACTGAGTAAGCTGACAAGCAGAGAGGAGACAGGCCACAAGATGCCTTTAAAGCAAAGAAATGTAGTTCATCTTTGATGAAACAAAACCTGCGGAAACCTCATGGGAGAAAAAGCAAAGACCAGCATATAGAAATCAAAACATGAAAAATAAGCTAGGCAGCATTATTTTGGATGGGTACAAATGCATTTCCCAAATGAGACAGAAGAATGTGGGGAGATCCTGACCAGTATGTGAGCCCCGTGAGGCACACTGGTCCTGAGCTGGACCCAGGACTCTGGCTGTGTGGCCATAGAACTTCCTACCTACCCCAGCTGAAACCTCGTGCTTCTGAGCCTGCTCTCAACCACAAGCCCTGTCCATGCTATATTACCAAGAACAGTCCTTCAAAGCATCCAGTTTAAATTTGGTCTTTTAGCCTATAATGCGGAGCTCCACAGCATACAGCAATGTTTTGACCATGACAACTTCACAAACTTAAGGACTCAATTATCATCTGGGTTAGACAAACATCTCAATGTTATGTAAAGTCCCCATGAGCAAAAATACCTCTCATTAGAAAGACACTAGCCCTATCTTAATAAACTCATAATAATATGACTACAATAAGAGTACAGTGGAAACAGCAGGAGCTACAGATTTTGATTAGTAAAATTCTTGGCCTTTGAAAGATAAAATTAAAAGCATTATTTAAGGCAGGTCTGGTTTTTGATACATTTATTAGTGTAGCCATAATAGGTAATTTTTTGCATTCCAATTGCAGTATTTTTAGCAACAAAGAGTAACTCCCATTTCCTGTTCTTCTCTTACTTCATGTGTGTGTTGTTGAATCACTAACTGAAGAGATCACTCATCACAGATGCCACAGAATTTCACAAACTCCACTTGCATCACCCTTGAAAATTATCACTGAAAGCGCCAGCTCAGAATTATTATCTGCTACTTCTGAAGCTGAAGCAACAACAGCCCATATCAAAATGTCGCAAGTCAAACTGGCTGCTCTCAGAACTGCTCTTCCAAAGGAGCTGTGACTTATCTGGATCAACCATGCTTTTTTCAAGTATCTGTAACTGCAAAAATGGTTAAAAATAGTTCTCAGGTAGTTGTCCTCTATTAGGTAATTGTAATATATTGTGCTGCTACTGTCATTATGTCACATCTTTTGAATTTCATGTGGTGTTCTGAAAATAAGTTATACAACACTGTGCTCATTCGTGTATTAATGTTCAATCCATTACTTTAACTCTGGGAACCAAGTAACCGACCTGGCCAGGCTGTGTTCCTATCCCACCAAAATCTTAAAATATTCTTCACTTGAAGAACAATGACATTTCATCAGCTCCACTTTTACTTTATGAATTTTATGTGACCTAATCCTTACCTTTTGAACATTTGGTGCTAATGGCACAACAGTATCAGCAAAACAAGTTACTACAGTGTCTGTATAGTCGTGCAATGGGCAACAAAACAAAGCATGCGTGGAGGTGAAAAGAATCAAGGACTCCTCATGAAATAAAATCCCCTATCTTTTTTCCAGAGAAAGACTTATCTTAAATAAATCGGAGAATTAAAAAAATATTCTGATAGACAAGTTAATAAAAGAGTAACATGCTAGTAACCAAGTAACCAGTATGCTTAAGTTCTTAGCTTGGCTTTCTACGGGTATGAGACATGAGTAATTAATACATACTTTGATGAATTTCATCATTCAACATGAACCAAACTGCAAAGATCTTAACTGCCTACAAGATTCATGAAAAACAGGGAACCAGAAAGACACTAACGAATTTAGTGCCCCCACCAATAAGAAAGACTGCTCTGTGATTGAGTACCATTATGTTAGATGATGATCTATCACCAACCAGGGTACACAAGGAAAACACCATTTTAAAAGGTGAAGTAAGGGTGATAACGTGCTTTTCAAGCTAAAAAGAATATAGCGACTACTCTATTTCTCCCCATACCGAGGATCAACCTCTGAACCTGAAAGCACACTTTGTGTGAAGTGTTTTACTGACAAGTGATAGTGCTTGAAATAGGTCAGCCAGTCATAAAAAAGGAGAATTATCTAATTAGCTCTACATTATCTTTGTTATCTTTATACTCACCAATCATTGGAAAGGTGAGGAAAGGTCCTTGACTTTCCCACATCATCCAGCCATATGAAACAAGCCCTATGATATAAAAGTAACACCACAAATTCACAAACCAACCTACTGCTCTCACAATTTTTACAAAAGGACTTGGTTTCCATCAAGCTTCTCCCTAAAACTTGGCAAGGTAAATTAGATGAAGGATCCTTCCAAGAGACATGGCATTACACTGAAACTGAAAGCAGCTTTTGAAAGTCTAATAGAGTAACTTGACAACAAGGAAGTATAGCAGTGGCATATACATACATATGAAACAAATCATGATACCAGTGCTGCCAGGAACACTGGCTGATGTCATTGCAAGACCAAGCTCTATGATTTTTGGAAAGTCATGGTGACTGGGCAAGGATCCTGATGACTGGAAAAGGCAAACATCTCACCCATCTTCGGGAAGGGCAAGAGGGATGGTACAAAAGGCTGCTAAATTGGACTTCAGTCCCTGGAAAGATTATGACCAAATCCCCTGAGAGCCACCTACAGATGCTTGAAGAACAAAAAGGTGATAGAAAACTGTCAGCATGCATCTAGCCAGGATGAACCAGGCCTGACATCTCACAGCGTTCTAGGTTGAGGTGACTGGCTCTGTGATATGGGCAGAGCAGCAGAGTTTTGAATTTATGAAGACGTTCAGCAAGGTCTCCCACGGTATTCTTAAAGCCAAACTGGTGAAGTACAGTTTGAATAGCTTGACTGTAAACTGGGTGGAGAACTAGCTTGACCACTAGACTCAAAGGGCTGTGACCAGTAATGCAAAATCCATCTGGTTGGAATCAGTGAGCTCCCCAGGGGTTGATATCATGGACAGTACAGTTTAAGGTCTCCCTGGCAATGGGATGGGATTCACTATGAGCAAGTGTCGATATCGAAGTGGAGAGGGTTGCCCAGTGAGTTTTGGAGGTAGTCCAAACACAACCAGACATGGCTCTGAGTAGCCTGATCAAACCTGGTCATGCTTTTCGTGAGGGTTGGACTAGATGACCTCCATAAGTTCCTTCAAAACGGTGTAATTCTATGACTACATTTTAGGTAGCTAAAAGCAAATTGAAGCAGTTTAAAAGGTATTTCTAAAATGGAAATATCTGACTTCATTTCAAATGAAAATAGGACAGAAATGAACATAAAAGGTAAAGATATCCAACTTTTGAACCCGTTTTAAAAAGGCAAAGAGAACAATCTGGACTTTAAATCTCCTGAAATGCCATTTTCATAAATTTTACATGCCAACTGAACTAAATCTTTTGACACAAGAGCAGAGACTTCATTTGTAAACTGTTAATTAACAAGTTATCTCCCAGACCAGAAACCTCTGTTGCTATTTGCAACAGGAACTAGTGATCTGGATTACGCTGCTCTTCAGGAACTAATCACAAGGTCTTCCTGACAGACATCTGTTTTTAGGGGTACGAAGCTTTCACTCTAAGTGAAGCATGTACATTACCTTTCACTATCCAAATGCTGCCCCATTTTCCCCACCAGCTCCAGATGAGCAGCTCAGTAAAGAATCCCCATCACCTACTTACCTTCATTTCTCATTGCTGCTACTATGCCATATCATAAAATTAGTCCACTTTTCAATATTAAAGTCTAAAACAGAAATATCTTTAAAAAAACTACTGTAAACTGCTGTTGTCCCAATCACTGCCATACCTGAATCTCAATAAATAAAGCTTTCTCAACTATACAACTCAAAATCACCCACAGATGACTTTCTGCCTTGACCTGTCTCATTCTATTTGTATGCATGATGAAAAAAATAAGCAGCTATAAAGCTCTGATAGCAGAATAGCACATAAGACAGGTAACCCTGTATAGAGATTAGCACAAACAAGCCATAGGTACCACATTTTTGCTACTGTAAGTGCTAAAGGAACATACTCTATATTACAGTGGCAGCTAACAACTCTGTCAGAGCCACATTCCATACCCTAGATCTTGTACAGATGGAGGAGAAAAAAAGAAAGGCAATTCCCTCAGGATTGTAATTAAAAAGATAAGCAGATTCACTTGATCTAATTTATACATCTCAGTTAGGAAGCAAATCTTACCAAAACTTCTGTACAGCAGAGAGCGCAGAGCAGCCTAAATCCATGTTTCAGGGATTTATGCAATTCTCTTAACATCATACAGAACCTAGAGTCTGAACTAAGGTTTCTCTAAATACCCTGAGGTATAGTGGTGTGAATGCCCCTCCCAGCTTAAGTAGAATGAAAAAATACAGACAAACCAAACAGGAATGTATAGTGGAAACAAGGAAACAAAAATGAGCAAGGTTTATTAGGAGAATGAAGCCCAGCTAGCTTTAATTTATCCCATTAGTTCCTAATGCTCATTATTTCTAAATATCACTGTTGCATCAGCGGATATAGATGTTTGCTACAGCTATAGCCTTTGAATGTCAATCACATTTCAGATGAACAACTAAAGCTTCTTGAAAGCAAGCTGCATTTTATGTACCACTGATGTTACCCACTCTGCACAGCAAGGCCATACTGTTTCACATGCTTTGTACTTTTTCCTGTGTACATACAAGTGTAAGAACTGCTGCCACTATGGGCAAGCAGGAACAAAAACAACTTTAAAAACTCTCTTGTTCTCTAAAGAGAGATGCATACAACAGACAGCCCGAATGCAAGGGCAAGCAGCTTGTAACTTCTAGTTTCAGGGCTTCAATGGGGAATTTCCAACTGATCACAGAACTACAGAATCATCATAGAATGGTCTGGGTTGGAAGGAACCTTAAAGCAATCCAGTTCCAACCCCCTGTCACAGCCAGGCATGCCTCCCACTACAGCAGGCTGCTCCAAGCCCTATCCAACCTGGCCTTGAACACTGACAGGTATGGGGCAGCCACAGTTTCTTTGGGCAACCTGTGCCACTGCCTCAGCACCCTCACAGGGAAGAATTTCTTCCTTACAGCTAATCTAAATCTCCCCTCTTTCAGATTAAAGCCCCTTGTCCTATCCCTCCGTGTCCTTGTAAAAAGTCCCTCTCCAGAGTTGTTGTCGGCCCCTTCAGGCATTGGTATCTTCTCTAAAGTCTTCCCAGAGCATTCTCTTCTCCAGGCTGAATATTTAAAAGAACTGGTGTAAGCCTATGTTAAAGATCACCAGTGCTATCTAAAGCACAATCTACTTTCAAGTTCTACAATGTGACAGGTGTCAAAGTGTCAACTGCTATGAAAGCCATTTCATGCATTCAAAATAATATCTTAATATTTACAGAACCAAATCATCTTAATATTTACGGAACCAAAATCTCAGCCTCATTTTATTTTCTGAATTACTACATGCTGCTGTGTGAAGTCGAGATCAAGGAACGCCAGTCTCTTCACAGACAAACAGTTTACAAACTTTAACTGCAGAAATCAGTTCATTTTCTCCAAACTCCAGGATTTCACAGTAACTACGAGAAACAAAATCACCATTATACAAACCTGGGTCTGTGAACAAATCCAAGTCACCTCCCCTCGCCAGGGCGCTCCCTCGAGCACTGAGCACTTTGGGCACCAACACCGGTGCTTCTCTCCCTAGTGAGGAGCCAATAAAGCAAGGGCGAGCAGCAGACGCGCTAGCAGCAGGAGCTGCCGCCGCTACCGGCGGCCGTGCCCGGGCTGCAGCCTCCCCCTGCCCCGCAGGCAGCATCGGAGCTCACCGGCCACACTTGACGGCGCGGGGAGGGAGCCGGCCCCGGGAAGCGCAGTTCCCAGCGGAACGCTGGAGCGGCTGCATGGGAGCCCGGCCCGGCTCCCTGACAGCGCCCGCAGCCGAGCCGCGCAGCCTGGCGGTCAGCCGCGCTCCGGCAGCGCGGAACGCACCCAAACGCTGTTTTAAAGGAAAACAAAAACCAAAACAACCGAAGAACCCCACCAGCCTATAAGCGGGAGGGAAATATAAACACAGCGGCTCGGCGCAAGAAGAACCCTCGACTGTTCTTCCCCACGCCCGCCCCTGCCCGGGCGGCTGCCGCGCTCACAGGGCGGCAGGAGCAGGCACTTCCCCGCGCGGTAGCCCGGAGGCCGGCCCGGGCTCGCAGCGAGGCCCCGCGGGACGGCCAGGCTGACAGCTTTGCTCCGCGCCACCGGAGCTCGTCTCCCCCGCACCCCGTTTCCCTTACACCGGCCGGCCCGCCGAAGACAAGGCTGCCCCGCGGGTCGGGTCGTGGCCGTTCTCCTCCGGAGGCGGAGGAGCCGCAGGCCGCCCCACCAGCCCGTACCTGTTGCGCTGCCCGTGAGCGGCCGCTCCGCACTGGCTGCCTCCTCCTCCGCCTCCTGCGGCGGCGGCGGCGGCGGCGGCGGCGGCGTCAGCCCCACAACATGGCGGCGGAGGCGGGGGCCGCTCGGGGAGGAAGAAGGGGAGGGAGCCGGGACCGGCGGGTGCTGGCCGAGGGCGCCGCTGGGTGCCCGCTGAGCGCCCGGCAGCTGCGGTGAGGGCGGGGGACTGGCGGCGTGCCCCGGGCGGGCATCGACAGCAGCCCTGAGGCGGCCGGGCACCGCTGGCAGAGCGGGTAGTCAGTACCCGGGGTACAAGGCGGGAGACTAAAGGGTCGCATTGCGCTGGGGTGCTGCCTCCCATAGGAGGTCTGGAGGTGGGGAACACGGACTCGCACCACTGCCTGGATGGATCTGTGCGGTGTGGAAACCGAAACCCCCGGGGCAGCGAGCTGTGCTCCCGGCACCCATCGTCAGAATCACAGAGCGGTTTGTGTTGGAGGGGACCTCAAGACCTTCAGTTCTAACCTCCCCGCCACAGGCAGGAGCATCTTCCATTAGACCAGG
>JBCJKH010006411.1:0-11694 GCA_039877255.1 Loriculus beryllinus | reverse complement strand
CAAACTTGTCTTTGAGGCAGACATTTGCCATGTAGGTGGATTAAAAGACATGTTCCAGGGGCACCTGCTGACTTTGTTATTTAAATGACTCAGTAGCCCCCAGCCCAGGTGGCCTTCAGTTGCTTTGAAGTCATCTGCAGATTCCATGAGCAGTACTTCAAATAATTGACTGAGATAACAGAGCAGCTCCAGGTCGAGAGCAAACTCCTCCGGAGCCCCGTTGAAGTGTCTCTCATCTGACATTTTTCATCTGAATTACTTTATAATGTCTCTTAAAATGCATTCTTTAATCCATTTAGTACAGATTGTAGTGAGAGTGTAGTTCTAAATGGGTCTGTTTTGTAGGCAACACCTGCAGCCTATTTTGCAGTGAAGATAGGTGCTTGCATCAAACATAACAGTCTAAAGGTTCATGAAGTCTATTGTAGAGAGGATTAAGATAACTATAAGCCAGATAAACATGTTTCTTCTCATAGGAAGAAAAAGATTAAGTTACTGGTTACAGTAGTTAAGTATTGGGAAAGGCAGAGGAAAAAATCTGTCAACAAATGTCTCTAAGAACTGGTTAGACAGATACCAATGAGGAGTTGGTAAATACAGTGGATCCTGCTTTGAACATTGAACTAGGTGTCTTCTCAAGGGACCTCACAGCTCTTTTCTTCTGTAATTAATGTTACTACTAGGTCCTGCTGAGCAAATGGATTTGGGATGTGTACTGTGTGACGTGTGTCAAAAAGCCATGCAAAAAGCCAACAGGGAGAGCTGGGAAGCTGTGCCAGGGGCCGAGCATGCATTTTGTGCACATGATAAAAGGGAAGATGAATCATACAAGGGGTGAGTTTTAATGTCTATTTAGTTGAATTTAATTTTATATACAGTTCTGCAACTACTTAAGCCTATGGCTAAGCTAGAATATGACCTCTAGTGACTCTCATTACCTGCTTTGACACCTCCACTGCCTGTGTTGCAAACTCCAACAGAAAAAGGAGGTCAATACATGGAAGCTGTAACATCTTAGCTTTGAATACCACCTTAGAACACTATGTGCAACTCTGTACCCCAACAGTGTTCACGACTGTTATTTACATATTTTAATATTTTGCATTCTTACTATTAAACATTCCACTCTCCCCACAGGAGATAATTCCTGGGTAATTCACCAAATAATTCATATCTATCGCCAGAGTCCAACACTAGACTCTCTCTGGAAGTTGGAGAGAATGCAAAATTCAGCTGAGTCCTTAGAGAGAAAAACTTGTGTTAAAAAAATCAGCATATCAAAGCTTTAAGTATTTTTCTTGTAACCAAACTGAATGCTGTTTCATCTGCATTAACACCACCAGAGGTAATCACAGCTATTAGAACAATAAATATCTCTAAGATTAATTAATTAGTAGGAAGAGGAGCAGGACTCATAGGCTGCTGTGAAGACACATTTGAATGCAGCAGCTGCTCAGTTGCTCTTCCTTTGAATTGCAACTGAGCAATCTAAAGTTTAGTGAGCTAAAGTTTGGTGAGCTATAAAAAATGCCACCTTAAAGTGAAGCTGAACTAAGTCTTACTCAAACTGAGAAGACTCTTACAGAGATGGGGTTTTTTTAGTGATGCCTGAAGCACATCTACTTTGTCTAAATTTTTTGTTTCATTTTGTGTTAATTAGTAACTGCATTACCATTTCTTTACAATGAAGAATTTTCTCTTCTGGTTTGCTAGAGTGAAATTTGTTTCCATTCAGAGTTTGACTACTGCTTAAAGTAGGTTCAAAAGAAAAAAACTCCACTTCAATGAAGGTGAAGTTTCTAAAGGCACTGCTGCAGATGCTGCTTTTGGGCATGTCAGGGTTTGGGGAGAGTGCTTTTTCAAACTACAATATGCAGTTTTGGGGGCTGATGTCAAGTACGAGGTGAAATAAAAGTCCCTTCAGGTGGTAGGTAGTACCCTTCTAGCAAGGAGTAGGCAGTGGCAGAACAACTTCGAATAGGGGAACAAATATGTTTGTCGCAGAAAGCCATTAAGGTAAGAAAAATTACTTAATAATAACTAATGAGTAATAGTAAAGACAGCTGAAAGAAGAAAAATATGGTATGATAGCAGAGAGGCTTGTCCTAGATGTAGAGGGAAGGTTGCAGCACAGCAGCTACCCAGAAGAGACCCATTAAGATGAAATGTGTGGGAGAAGCAGAAAAGAAGGAGAATTTACTTTAAGCAATATCTCATCCTCTAGTATTACTATGTTATCATTTACTATCCTGAATTTCCTTGTCATATCTGAGCTAAACACATGACAGCAAAAAGACATAATGAAGGTGGAGAAACTATAAATGCTAATTAATAGATTTTATTTTTCACATTAAAACTTTACTTTTTAATCATTAACCGTATTCTCTCCTCAATTTCCTGTTACAGGCAATTTTGTTATCTTCAAAGTAATAAGGGAAGATCTTCACTGACAGCAAAAGTGATCATTAGCAAAGTTGCATAGCTTGGACTGAGAAGCAGTAGGTAGTATGACTTACTCCCTTCTCTCAGCTTACTCCATAATATTGCTTATTTTATCTGCTGTACTGCAGGAAAACACACCAGAACTGAATTCTTCATTTGCCCTATCCAAACCCTCTGACCAGGCAGTGCCTAAGCTTGTTGACAGACGTGTTTCTGCAAGTGTACGTTTAAAACAATATAAAGTTAAGGCAGAACAGAAGTGAATAGCAGAAATCAGTTCCTGCCAAGAATAAGTCATGCTTTGTGTACAGTTACTGATCAAGGATCAAGAAATGTCAAGTAAAGCAATGAGTATTTCTGAATGGTCAAAAAGCAGTAGTTGCAGGACGGTGATCTGCACAGGTTCCTCATGTGGTGTCCTGTTTAATTCTGCTTGCTAGTGGGAGGCATTTCCTCATCTGGGAGAGTCCAGCTTATTGTCCCAGCTATAAAGAACTACTTACAAATAGCCACACCTACCTGATGAATGACAGCTCTGACTCTTTTATTAGATTCAACTCTATTATTCATGCTAAATTTTCTTTTCCGCCTCCTTTTTCCCTTCAGCTAATGCAAAGACAATGAATCCCCACTTGATACTGCTGCCAGGTTTCATTTTTACATCAGTATTCAACCATTTTCTTCCTTTTGATGTCATCTTCCAAATGACAGATACTGCCTTTAGTCTAGGTGTTTATTTAAATCTGAAGGCACAAAACACAATGGGATAAACAAAAGGACAAGTTAATATTTATTTTCCACACCTAACACAACAGAGGTGGTGCATTTCTGGTGTTGGTTCTGAGGAATAATTTATCAAAAGAGTATAAAAGGCACAAAGCACGTGCTGCATCAGAAATAGTACTTCTACAGATGCTGGTTTGGTTTCTGAACCAGAAACCCACACAGTTTCTCAAACAACAAATGGTACAAACTACTCTATTCATTTGCAGGATTTTCTGTTACTTAATAGGTATAAAATATAGTATAAAATAAAATATTAATGTCCCAACTTTTTACCCTGCCAAGCACAGGTATTATTTTGTAGGGGATGGAGAGCTGGATGGTATTTGCTCAAAGAGTGGCAAAGGCTTCTTTGCCTACTGCACTGAAATTAATTTTGAGATTTGTAGAACATCTATGTAAGCATAGAGAAAGCAGATTTCCAGACAGGCCAGAATGTGTTGTGAAGGAAGGCAGTGCTGACTCATGCACACTGAGTTGTGGCAAATAAAACATTGCCAACTGCTGAGCATCACAAGACTTCTACTTGCAAAACCTAACTGCAGCGCAAGCAGTCAGAAACATTCAGGTACTTGTAAATTTCACAGGCTACAGGTGCTGACAATAACACAGTAATGGAGTTAAGCAAGGTTATTTGTAGCAATTTGGGATCTTCATCCTGTAATTAGTAAATAATACCTTGGTAAGCCAGAGTTGCAAGTTCATTTCAGGTGCATTTTTCTCTCCACACTCACATTTCAATGCAAGCCAAGAAGCCAGTCAACTACCAGTAAGCTGGTATCTCTACTGCATTTACTAGAAAAGATTTTTTTCCCCAAAAGCTTTCTGTTTTCAGTGCTAGAAACCTGTCAGTGGGTACATATTGTTATGTTATGTGGTAAAAGCTCACATGCGTGCCCACAGAGACAATTACTTGGTGGGGATAACCAAGTGATACCTGTTCCAGCTACCCATCACAGGGGCTACGAGCCCATCAAAACTCCATCTCCACAAGCACAGAGGAGATGTGGGCACAAGGGTAGGTGACAATTCAAGTTACAGACTCCTGAGGGGTGAACACCTTGTCTGGGCTTTACCCAGGGCTGTCCCAGCATCCTGGTATGAAACTCATCAAGGTGAGATTTGGGAGCAGCCCTCCAGGACTATAAGGGGCCTTGGGGGTGTGCTGCACATTATGGCACGTAGGGGAAGACCAGTTGGGATGTAGGGAAAGAAACTCAACATGAGCTGGCAGTGTGCACTTGCAGCCCAGAAAGCCAACTATGTGCTGGGTTGTGTCAAAAAGAGCATGACCAGCAGGTTCAGGGGTATGATTCTCTTCCAGCACAGAAGCTGTGGCTGCCCCATCCCTGGCAGTGTTCAAGGCCAGGCTGGACAAGGCTTTGAGCAACCTGGAATAGTGGGAGGTGTCCATGCCCATGACAGGAGAGTTGGAACTAGATGTCTTTAAGGTCCCTTCCAACCCAAACCGTTCTGTGATTCTATGAAGCTGTGATTTTTGTGTTGCACAGAATTTACTATGGAATGTTTGAGGGAGGAACCAAATGTGGGAAAAGAGAGGGATTTAGGTGATCTGGGGAGAAAAAAGTGTGGGAAATGGAGGGGCATTTGAGGGTCATACGTTCAGGTGCCACCAACTGGTGAGACTGGAATGCAGGGACCAGAACTACTGTTATGTGGTGTACCTCATCTTACCTGAATTTTTGGGGGCTCTCTTGGAATTACATATTGCTTTTACAAGTTGAGTGATGTAAGAATCTACTTTGAAATAAATCGTCTCAGATTTTTCAGAATGTTCTGTGAGTTGCTGTGGAAAGGGAAGTTTTCCAGATTCACAGATTTATGGAAAGATGCAGGCATGGTATGGAGGAAATAAGCACTATGATAAGATGGGCAAAACAATGTAAGACAGTAAATGTATGATTAATAACATAATTAATAAAATCAGATATTCATTGACAGGACAAACAGATCCCACTGGTTTTAAGCCGGTTTATGGAAGTCTACCAAAAGCTTTGTGTTGATGAGAAACGCAGAAGTTTGCCCTGACTGTGATTCTTGCTTGCCAGATGCAATGCTGACAGTCTGAGGCGCTACTGCCCTCCTCTGCCTGACATTCCGCTGGACTTTTCCATGACAAACAGAAGCAAAGACGTACCGTTCCCCAGGCTGCTGCAAGTAAAAACATTGTGCTGTGGCTTAAAGTTGTGGCATTCAGAGGGAGCTAGTTTTGAAGACTTTTGCCAAAACCAAATTGACCTTTTAGATGTAGGGGTTTTCTGCACTTGAGAGTTGTGTTTGAAGAGTGAGAAGTCTATTCAAGTAAGTCCCTTTGTAACTTACATTGACATTAAAGATCAACAGAGCTCAAGGCAGAGCTGAAATCAATGGAGTGTGAAAAAGAGACCATACCATCAGCCGTTAATGCTTCACTTACATTTTCGTGCAAGGTTTATCTTGCTCTCATGCTGCCTCTTGCTTTGGTAAGGGAAATCTACAACAATTTGCTGTTTTACTTCACTGATCTCTTCAGAAGCTTTCTTGGAATTCATTTGCCTGAATAATGTTATAATAGACCACAGAGTCACTTAAAGACCATCAGCTGTCTACTAACTAATGATTCTAATATTTCTGACCAATAATCCTCACCTGTCTGTTACCTTTAACCTTCAACTCTAAATAATACAAGGCAAAAATACCTTTTTGTCCCATGTCAGCACTGTCAGGAAAGGGCTTTTACTGCCTGATAAAATAAATCCATTGGCACTTGGCACTGGCAGTCCTTCCAAAGAGATACTATTCTGCATTGCTGCAGTTGAATGTGCTTTTCTTCTGCACTGGGATCATCTTGACTGGATGCCACAGCCTAGATTAATATCTTTGCACTTAGTGAGAGTATTAACTGGACTGACAACTGCAAGCACGGCAGTTTCAACCTGCTAGAAATAGCAAGCATACAATGGTGGTGTCTCATGTTTTTGCCATGGTGAAGTCCATCTTGTCTTACAAAGAGCCAGCTCAGTCTTCCCTAAGTAGCAC
Organism: Loriculus beryllinus; assembly: GCA_039877255.1. NCBI lineage: Eukaryota > Metazoa > Chordata > Aves > Psittaciformes > Psittacidae > Loriculus > Loriculus beryllinus. Next base: position 5,430 of record JBCJKH010006411.1, on the reverse strand, counting down.
TCACTCAATTGGAAAGATTTAAATAAGATTAAAAAACCCTCTTTTATACATACTCACAGCAAAGGAAAGGAGCTTTGTCACTGTTACACAGACGTCAGGATAACAACGAGTTCCTGGGAAAACTCACAAAATCTTTGTTTAGAATCATGAAGACTCCATCAGGCTGCATCAAAAGAAGTGTGACCAGCAGGTCGAGGGAGGTAATTTCCCCATCCTGCTCTGCTCTCATAAGACTCTTTTCCGCCTAGTGGAAGGTGTCCCTGCCCATGGCAGGAGGGTTGGAACTAAATGATCTTTAAGGTTCCTTCCAACCCGAACCATTCTATGATCAATCCTGGAGTGGTAAACCAAAAATAAGTAACTTCACGGGGATTATTCCAGGCCAATCTATGTCAGCAAACTCTTCATTGTCCAGGTTACAATGGAAAAACTCAACATACTCTTGCATCCCTAGCGTGTTCTTGACTTCATTGCTCAGACAGAGGAACTACAAAGGGAAAGCATGCATCAGTTCCACCTAAATAAGGCAGCTTTGAATCAGAACTTGCAATTAGTCAGTTTAAGGCAAAAATCCATAGGGGAGTTTCATTCTAGTGCTTGCAGAACTACTTTATTTATTCACCAGGTTTTTCCAACCTTTTTCAGTGCAGAAGATGAATAATGCTTGGAAGATCAATGGTGCTTACTGAGTTGTTACAGGTTTTTAAGGCTCATTATTCATTGTATAGCCTTGGGTTTTATTTAATATATACCATTCAGAAGCAGTGCTGATCAGAAATATATTTTAGCTGATTTTATCTTGGGTTTTTATATTGTGTTTACTGTAATGGATGCTTTGCAAATGCAGCTTTTTCTTCAAAAGATTTCCTGAGGTAAGTTAATGTTAGTGTCTTCGTCTGACAGATGAAGGACAGAAACATGGAACAGTTTCAGAAAGAACATTACAAACATCCTCTATTTTGGATACTTCTCTTGGGGCACAAAGGCGTTATTTGAAAGACTTGCCCTGCCTCACTGTCATGGTTTCATTTGAAGGTGGATGTGGTTTCTTTCCATGTAGCACATCATACATAGCTCAAGTCAGCACTGCAGAAATCAAAGGCTGGCACAAGCTACAGTGCAACTCCTCACTAAGCAAAGCAATTCAATCCATCGCACTCCACCTTCCTTCTCTTCCCAGCCATATGCTCCCCTCCCTGTGCACCTGATTCCCTTAGTGAGCTAAGCCCAGAGAAAAGAAAAATGTGTGATCAGTTTTTGGGAACAAGCTACAGAGTAAGCTTTATGCTTATAATAATGTATTATTAAAATTCTATTTATTTTCAGTTTGTATTATTAATAACTCTAAATTAACTATTTTATAATTACACATTAGTAGTTATATATTTTTATTCAGCTACATAGTGGCTTTAAACTGACAGAGGGGAGATTTAGATTAGCTGTAAGGAAGAAGTTCTTCCCTGTGAGGGTGCTGAGGGGCCAGCACAAGTTGCCCAGAGAAGCCGTAGCTCCTCCATCCCTGGCAGTGTTCAAGGGCAGGTTGGATAGGGCTTGGAGCAACCTGGTCTAGATGGAAGGCGTCCCTGCCCATGGCAGGGGGGTGGAACTGGGAATTTAAGGTTCCTTCCAACACAAACCATTCAATGATTAAGTATGGTAATTATAAAACCTTTATTTAGAAATGGTCATTATTAATTACAGTAATTATTATCCCTGCCCCCGCCCTCCGACCCCACACCGCGCGTCACCTCCCGCCTCACTCGCTCACGACACCTGCCCCGCGGGCCCTCGGCCCTTAAGGGCGGGATGCGCCCCTCGCTCTCACTGGACGGCTGTTCCCGCGCCCCGCCCATAGAGGCGCCGCTTGCCGTGGGGCGGGATTTACTGAGGCAGAGGGGTGGTGCTTTGGGGTATTGTGCATGCGCGTTAGGGGGGAGGTGTGCGTGGGGCTGTTCGCCCGTTCGCAGGTAGCAATGTTTCGGCGCCCTCCGCGTAACTTTCGCGGCCGGCGGCGTGCAGCCTCCAGCAGCAGTGAGGAGGAGCCCGAGCCCGAGCCCGCCGTCACCCCATCACCAGCCCCCGGCCCCAGCTCCTGTTCCGAGCCGGAAGCGGAGCCTGAGGAGGGTGAGGGAGGCCCTGGCAGCGCCGCCGCGTCCCCGGAGGGGGCCAGGGCGCACGCGGCGGAGGGACCGTTATCCGGAGAGGGGCCGCCGCCCCCAGAGGAGCCGGTGGGCAGCGCCGGGGGCCGGGAGGAGAGCGGGAAGGCGGCAGCGGTCCGAGGGCCGCGCATCGCCGGAAGCGAGCCCGCACGGGGAGGAAAGGTGCTGCTGAGTTTCGGTAGTGAGGAGGAGCCAGAAGGTGAGTGTCCGGCAGCGTCCTACCGTCCTAAGGGCCATCGAAGCCGCACCGGGCCGGAGCTTAGATGCACGGGCCTGGCCTCTGCTCCCCGCATTCGGTCCGCGGCTCTCGGAGCGCCGGACTGCTGGCACGGGGAGCTGCGAATCGCCATTGCGCATCTTTCTCTGTAAGCAAAACCAGCGGTTCTGCGTTAGGGGTAGGGCTGTTGTGGGGTTTATAAACGAACCCATATAAAAGTATTTTGAAGATATGTATGTCCGTGTGCTTTTGGCCGGGAAGCATTTGAGAGCTTCTTCGGGCTGGAGAAAACCAGAGAAAAGTGTCATAGAATCACATAATCCCGGGTTGGATTCCCTGGTCCAGCCTTTCTTGGTAAAACATGACCTGGACTACATGTCCCAGCACCCTGTCCAGCCAGATCTTAAAAGTGTCCAGTGCTGGGGAGTCCACCACTGCCCTGGGGAGGTTATTCAAATGGCTGATTGTTCTCAGTGTGAATATTTTTCCTTTAGTGTCCACTTGGAATGTTATAGGAGTAACTTGTGCCCGTTACTCCATGTCTTTTCTATAGTCTCCATCTTCCTTGTAGCCACCCCTTAAAAACTGGCACATGGTAATAAGCTGAGCCTTCTTTTCTCAAGGCTGATCAAATCCCGCTCTCTCAGCTGTGTAGTATGTGAATCCATGATTAAGCTGCTTAATGATGAAGAAGCTTAAATAACTGAAGCTTAAATGTTTAGTTGACTTTTTTGGGCTGTTGCTTTTGTGGCTCATGGCACAAGACAGGTTAGGGTAGCATACTGGAGTCACTTGGATGAACACAGACTGCAGTAACAATTTCAGCACTACAGTGTTGCTGTGTTGAGGAGACTGAGCTGTGCAGTTTTAAATCAAGTGCTGGTGTTATCTTGAGCAATAAAGCCATGGAACTAATTAGAACATGGAACTAAATGCATTAGTTAGACTTAATGCAGCCAGAATTTCAAAAATACACTGCGCACACAGAGAGGGGACACTCTTTGGATGTAATATGTGTGTGTATATAGAATCATAGAATAGCTAGGGTTGCAAAGGAGCTTAAAATCATCTAGTTCCAACCCCCCTGCCATGGGCAGGGACGCTTCACACTAAACTGTGTCACCCAAGGCTTTGTCCAACCTTGAACACTGCCAGGGATGGATGCACATATGCTGCTCTCTGTTAATGTTACTTGGAATAATTTAATTTTACCTAAATAGGTGAAGAATGCTTTAAAATTAAAAAGCCATCCTTCAATGAAGTAACCTTTAGAGTTCGAAAGGAAAACCTGCTGCCTGCCCAGACAGAAACTGGAGAAAGCAGAAGTAAGTACTTTTTTTGGTTAAATACTTAATGGAATGCTTTTATGAAGATGTATTAAAAAAATAGGTAAGTGAAGAGTGATGTACAAATACTGCCATTTGATGTTTTTTGCATGCTAATTGAATCCAGATTATAATTACAATGTTACTTTAAATTTTAAAGGTTTTAAAGTTTCATCTTTTTGTGCTGAAGTTATTTTCCGTATAACCTTGCTAAAAAGTCTCAGAATTTGGAGGCTATTCTTGAGAAGATTTGGTTATGCAGAACTCCTCTAGTACATCAGGGTTAATAAACTTCTAATAAATTGATACTTCAGCATTGTATCTTTCAAACTGTGGGGCAACTTTCCATTTCTTATTGCTGTCAAGTTGCAGTTTGATCGGAATATCTTGTGTTGAGAGAAAATGTTAACCTTAGTAAAAATTTGTTTGATAACACAGGAAACCTTAAACTTTGTGTTATTAAACTGTGCTGTTACGGCATTTGAATACTTTCATTGTATGCAGTCAATAGCCTTGATTGTTCTGATAGTATTCCAAGTGTCATTGAGCTGTAGTAAACTGCCTATTGGAATACTTGGGGTTTGTTTGTTTTAGGAGGAAGTGTGTCTGGAAGTTGTCTTCCCCTCTGATCCCCTTTTGACAGCTCTACCAATTCACAGATATACCCTAATTTCTACTGTTTGATTGAAATAAATAAGATTAAGAAATGTTTTGGCTTTGAGCAACCTGCTCTAATGGAAGGTGTTTCTGCCCGCGGCAGGGAGGCTAGAACCAGATTATCTATAAGGTCCCTTCCAACCCAAACCATTCTATGATTCTGTAATTCCTTTCGAGATTGTGCTTCAGATGAGATGGTAAATTTTCTTGTTAACTTCTTGCAGAACTATACCTCATACCCTTACAAAAGGTGACATGTTTTGTTTTTCAGTAATCTGATGATTTACTGAAGATGTAGTAACAAGCAGAGAAATCAGTGTTTTTAAAGAATTCAAAGATAATTGGAGACAAAACAGTCATAAATAAACCTTTGTAGTTTGAATAAAGACTCCCTCATTTTTAATGCTTACAAAATAAGGCAGTTTTTCAATACAGTTTATAAAATTAAGGGAGGCGAACCCAAATGTGCTATGAGCTATTAGGATATTAATCAGTTGTCATCTGGGAGCTGATATCATTGCTCTTGTGCATGTAAATGTGCTCTGTGTCTCAGAATGACATATTAGTTTAGGCCTGTCACAGATGCTTGGGTTCGAGACAAGGACTGGCTTTTAAATGACTGTCTTGGAACATCAGAAAATTGGACGTGTTTTGATGAGGGCAGGTGGTGATAGATAAATGATCAGTCTTTGCTGCAGCAAGGTGTAAATAGTTACTGGTAACCAGTCATGGCACATCAGATTCCAGCAGCTGAAACTGAAATCATGAATCTTAATTTTTTTACCCCAATACAGAAATCTGTCCATTGGAGCCTAGAACTGGTAGCATCAAAGGCCCTTATGAAGAAAGGGAGGAGGTGGAGGATGAAAGTCATTCTGCACTAAGTGAGGACTCCAACAGCTCAGACTCTGAAAATGAATCCAGCTCTCCACAGAGTCGGAAGGATTGGTCACCAGGTTAATTTCCTGGATTTTTTTCTTTGTTTATTAAGGAAGTTAGTTTGGGGGGGGGGGGGGGGGGGGGGGGGGGGGGGGGGGGGGGGGGGGGGGGGGGGGGGGGGGGGGGGGGGGGG
>JBCJKH010006401.1:12942-37784 GCA_039877255.1 Loriculus beryllinus | reverse complement strand
GAAGCTGTGGCTGCCCCATCCCTGGCAGTGCTCAAGGCCAGGTTGGACGGGGCTTGGAGCAACCTGGTCTGGTGGAAGGTGTCTCTGCCTGTGGCAGGGGCGTGGAACTGGATGGGTTTTAAGGTTCCTTCCAACACAAACCACTCTGTGATTTTCTGCCTGCCCAGTGCCAACAGCAGTAAAGACTTGCTGATCAGTTTGGGTGGAAAATGCAAGTTTTCCTTCCCTCTGCTACCTTTTATTTATACCATTGTAGGGAAATAACCCCTCTCTGCTCGGGAAGATATGTCAATGGCAGTTGCGTCGATACAGTTAAGGAGCGGCTGCAATTTTGAGAGCCACTGAGACGTGATTTCCATGAGGCGTGACAGTTTCCCCCAGCTTTCAAGCAAAAGGAACAAGTCAGAGACAGGTGAGCGAGGTCTGGGACAGCGTTTCAGAACAGGGTGCGGAAGGAAGGCTCCCCAGGTACATCCTCCGCCATCCCAGGGCAACCGCGACAGCCGCACCGGTGACTGCGGCCGAGCAGTCGTGCCCCGGGTGGCGGCAGCAGTGCTGACACCGTCCCCGGTTGCCAGCGCTAAGCTAGACCGGCAGGGCCGCGAGCGCGCGCCGAATCGACGGGGCGGCCCCGCCGCTCATTGGCGGATAGCGTGGCCGGTCATTGTGGCGTCACAGACCGCCCGGGGCCCGCCGCCGTTGCCGGTCCGTCGCCCCTAGTGAGGAGCGGCGCTGGGCGGAGGGGGCATGGCGGCGGCCGGAGCAGGTGGGGAGGCGGGCGTGGCGGTGCCGGGCTGGTGTGTGTGTTCGTGAGGCTCCGGTTGAGCGGGGCGCGGCGGGGAGCTGCCGGCGGGCTGGGGAGCGGGCGGGTGAGGGAGGCCCCCTCAGAGAAACGCCCGGCAGCCGGTTAGGGGCGGGCGTGTGTGCGCGTTGGCGGACGGGGCGTGTGTCCGTGCCCACCTCAACCCGGCGCGCCTGGCCGTTGCCGGAGGTCGCCTGAGCGGAGGGGCGGGGACGGCTGTCGCGGCAGAGACGGGGTTCCTCTGTGGGGAGCTCTGGTGAGGGCGGGAGCGTCGCGCCGGGCTGGGCGACGGAGAAGGGGTGTCCCCGGCCCGGCCGTGGCTGGGCGGTGGTGGGGTGCGGTAGTGCCGTGCTGTTGGCGGGGAGCGGCTGGAGCAGCCCTCGGTCGAGCCAGGCTCACGCCCCGTGCCTTTCCGCAGGTGCCGGCCCTGCGAGAGAGGGCGCAGACATGGTGCCGCATCCCGCCCGGGAGCCCGTCCGTGGCTAAAGCCGACCTCCGCCTGGGAACTGCAGCGGGAGGCGAGCCTTCAGCGTGACACCCCCCGGGGCAGCTTCCCCGCTTCCTCCCGCCATGGAGGCGGGTGGCTTGGAGTGGCTGCTGGTCCCAGTGCAGCAGCTGGTGTCTTGGGGTGCTGCGGGGGCTATGGTGTTCGGCGGCGTGGTGCCCTACATTCCCCAGTACAGAGACATCCGCCGGACACAGAACGCTGAGGGCTTCTCCACCTACGTCTGCCTAGTGCTACTGGTCGCAAACATTTTGCGGATACTTTTCTGGTAAGTTGGTTTTGTGTGTGTCTGTCTGTTGGTCCTAAAGGTTCTTGCTTGCTGGTTGCAACGCTTTGAATTGCAGTATTTGGGGAAATAATGTGGTTTATGTGCTTTGACCCTGCTCTTGAAGATCAAAATACCGTCTTTCTATATGTAAGTGGATGAATCTGTGTTGGATAAAATAACCTGGTCTTAAGAGTGCTGTCTGTTACCCTTGCCAGATCCGATGATTAGTGCTTTGATTACAAGATGTAACTTTTTACTTTGTTGATAAAGAAGGTTATTCTTAATAAGATTTTTTTTCTTGCTGACTGTATTTGGTATTTTCTTTGCCTCTCCTGCTCTGCTCTCAGAATGAGGACCCTGGTCCTGCACATTTGTTGCAGCATCTAGTTGGTATTAATGTTGCCATATGTTCTTGCATTTTCCCGGGATGCGACCTGGCTTCAGAGGGAGTTCACTTCTAAATCTCCTTGCATAACTACAAAAGGAAATACTCGTTATTTGATAAGCAGGCAAAAAGTGGGTTGTCTTTCAAAGCAAATCCTTTTTGTTTCTAACACCACTTTCAATATTTAAAAGCAAGTTTACTTCCATATTTAGGTCTTGTTCTGCTGGACAAAGAAAATGTTATTAGGGCATGACTTCCATGAGTTAATTTTATTAACTTATATTCCTCATTACTTCTCATAGCATAGATGCTACAACACTGGGAATGTACTTGGAAAAAAAAAAAAAAGAGATAAAATGGTCTGAGAAATTACTGCAACTAAGGACAGTTGCTCTAAGACTATTTTGACTACAAAATACTGTGTTGTCCTCCACAGAGAACTGATAGATACAGGCTATGTCATTTTGTTGGTTTCCAGTTTCTTTTTAAAGCTCCTCCGATTCTCTAAGTTGCTTCCTGGATTCTTCTGCAGCAAGTGTAACATATAAGTGCTGTTCTGGAAGGAAGAGAGCAGGTGATCTCCACAGCTGGCAGTCAAATTGAGGAGTCATAGCTAGATCAGAGCTCCTTATTGTATTGGATTTACGTTTTCCTGGGGAGAAGTGTATGAAGCAGCTGTTGGAAAAAGCAGAGAGCAGAAGGGAAGTAGAGGAACTGGCTCGGGGAAGAGAAGCAGAAAGCCTGGCTTGACAGTTTGAGAAACAGATATTGTCTATTTTTTATTTCACTGGAGGTAGTTGAAATATACAAATGATTTGTGTCTGAACGGAGCTGCTGACGGTTTATAGGTAACCCAGGGACTACGTTTCTGAAATGAGGATTGGACTGTGGAAGAGCTGAACGGTCTTTAATTTGGATTAACTCTAAGTGTATGTAATGAAGAAATGAGCAAAGGAATAAATACTATGAGTAATGAGAAGTTAAAGTTTATGTTAATGTTAAGAGATTTGTCAATTTTTTTGCAATAGAATTGAGTTATATTGATAAGATTATGTGGTGGGGTTTTTTTGTGTTTAGTGTGAATATTTAAGCCACATATTAGTATCACTCTCTGAGGCATACTCTCTGTAGGGTCTGGTCATCTTGGAGCTCGGTGATGGCACAGAATGGGTTGATGCAGCATGTGCGTAGGTGTGTCTTTATGGGGGTAGTGTAGAAGGCGTGCTGGTGGCTTGTGATACAGCCACTTAGGTGGGGAAATGTTGCAGGTATGGGCCTGTAGAACTTCATTTCTGTACTTACAATGAATTGCCTCTTTCTAGTTCTATTGAACTGAAAGATCTAAGACTTGTATAGTGATAATTTAGTGTTCCCTGAGAGAGAATAGTTTGTTTCTCTACTTAAAAAGATTAGGCGTCCCTATAAACACCAGTAAGTCATGAAAACAGCAGGTGAGGTTAGGTGTTATCCTTGGGTATATGGATGATTGAAGGAAAATAGCAGAGCAAGAGCCTCTGATTTCTGTGAGCATGATTAGAATGCATTCATGAGCATATTGGCAGTTCAATTTTGTGTTAGCTGTTTAATGTCACCTATGGCTGATGACATCTGGGACACAGCACTTTAGATAATTTGACAAAAACAGCAGAGTGATTTTAATTGTGTATGTAATATTCAGTGGCAGAAATTGGAAATTTTTATTTTTAATGATTATTTATTAAATAATATGATCCATTCTTGTGCTGGAACAGAACGGCCCTACAGGTAATTTTATTTGTGTGCAATTTTTCTGCAATCTGACTTCTGAAGTACCAATTGATAGTACTACTTCTCCTTTCATTTAGCAAACCAGTCCAGACCTTAATCAAAGTCTGTCATCTGGAAACTTTACTGACATATAGCTGCTGTTTTCAATTGGTTTATTTGTTTCTCTTCATTATCCCTGGTTATTAAGTGTATGAATTGTGCCAGATTCATCCCCCCCCCCCGACTTCCCTCCACTCTGATCCAAAAATAAGTACTTAAAGTGGTAGGCTTTAAAAACTTTCATGTTCTAATAGTGTTAATAGTGTTCTTTTTCAGGCTTTAATTATTTCTTAGGATGGCTTGTAGTTTGGTGCTTTTTTTTTTTTCTGTAATGGTTTGGTTTGTCTTGTTTTTTCTTTTTTTGTTGGTATTTTTTTGTTTTTTTACTTCAAAGACATTTCTGTAATTTGTTTCTGTTGTTACTTTCAGATTTTCCATGAATCTCATAAATTCTTGTGGAATGTTAGTATTTCAGATGCATAGGCAACAGAATAGAAAGCTGCTGCCTTTCATGTCATAGTTTTAATTCCTGAGTAGTGCCAGTCTTGCTGTATCTCTGTCACTCCTAACAGACGCGGGCCCAACTTTCCCAAATGGCTCTATTATACTTTGTTCACTTCAGTTGTGGAGGCAATTCCCTCATTTCCTATTTGTGAATTGTCAAATTCCATGTTACTACACCTGTACTTAGTTATCTCAGAGGGGGGATTATTTATTTATTTATTTTAATGTCCTGTTTTGCACTGAGTGAAGTTTGACCTTTCATCTCCCCTCCAAATAGAGTATTTGTTATCTAATCTTCTTGGCACGTTTTATGTGTCAATAATGTTGCAGCTGGTGTATTGCACTGTGACAGTAACCAAATGAACAAAGTAGTACAGAGATCAAGGATAACTGTCCTGTTTCATTACCTGTTTTCACATATTTTCTTCTTCCAATTAAGTTCTCTGCAATGGTAAGCCATCTTTTAAAGTCAAGAGGACTCAGTGCAATATGCCTCTGCTCCTTGTCCTCCATCTAATGCCTTAGTTTCAGAGTGTGCTCAAAGAACTTCTGTTTACTGGTAATAGCAGTAACACGTTATCCATTAAATAATTTTTTCATGCTTTGTTGCACAATGTCTCAAAAGTATCATCTTTAAAGAGAAATTTCTGCTTGCACTAATACGTGTTTGGCCTTGCTCTGTTCCAACAATGAGTTATGTGCCAGAATTTTGTGGAAAAGTAGGGGAGAACACTGGTCTGCAAGAATGAAAACTGCATATGGGTAGCAATGGGCATGATTCCACTTTGTTTATGCATGCAATACTTTTGTTTAGAAAAAATAAAGTAGAAGCTTGACTGTGCAAACTTGTAGCTCAGTGTGTTGACTGTGTGTGAAGTCTTTTTGTCCTTTTAAAGAGGAGTCTGGAAAAAACTAATTTGAAAAGTAGACTATGTTCACAGCATCACACAATGAGGTTTCCACTTAAAAGTGTGAAAAGTAGATTTTATGCTGTGACTAGACTTGATACTACATTAGCTTCATTTTTTAGTAATAATTTATTGTTATATTTTTATATAACACTTCAAAGCAGCATTTATTTTGGGATGCCAGTGCAGCTGCTTGTCATGATTTATAGTTGGTATTAGCTGATTCTTTGTTCTAGTCCTGCCCCTGTCAGTACTGCTTCTCCTGTCTGTCTTCTCCAGACTCCATAGGTCATTGTTTCTTGCTCTCCACTCACTTCAGTTTCTGGGTTGGTGAGCCTAGAGAAGGTTTGCATTGTGGGTAAAGCAAAAGGGGCAGTGCAAAGCTCAACACTTTCATAGTTCTGATAGATATGAAGATGTATGACATGCTCTGGAAAATCTGATATAAATTTTTTCCCTTCTACATTTTTTATTAGAACACTTAATTACCATTTTTGTTAGTCAGTGTCTTACTCTACTTGCTAGAGTTGTCTCTGATTTTTTGTTTAAGATTGGTTACTAAAATATCCAAGGGATACTTGGATACAGTCTTAATGATGCTTGAGCTTTTGAGGTGGTTAATCATCTTGGATAAGCTGTCCTAGGCTGTTTTGAAGTTGTGGGCTGGCTTCAAAGCATACTGTGGCATTTGAACTCAGTTGTGACCAAGACAGACATACCTTCTTGGTTCATGTGGCCTGCAGTCTGCCAGCTGACCAGCTTTGCATTGTCATGGTTGAGAACAGAAACAAGAAGGCGGGTGAGAGTTGTGTAATCAGTTGTGGGTGGAGGATGAAGAAAAACTTACTTGTGAATTCTCCCTCTCTTCTCCCTTATATTTTTAATGCAGAGCATATGAGGAAATAAATCATGGTTTCTTTTAATACTAAAATCAGAATAGCTAGAGGAAATGGAACTGCTGATTTCTTAGAAGTCAGCAGTAGGCATTTTTACTTGTAACTTGATTAAGTTCAGCCGAAAGTACTTAGGCTTTCTTCAGTTCCCAGAGGTTTTTTTTCCAGTTCTGCAGTCCATAAAATGTTTTATGTAGTAGTATAATACAGTTTGTATGTTTTCCAGGAAGACAATATTTTTTCCAAAGGTTTTCAGGTGCAATTCTGCAGTCCTAAACCTCATACAGCAATGTCATAGAAATTCAAACAACGGAAAATAAAACTGTGCAATTTTGGAGTTGTTCTCATAAAACAGTTGGCTTAAGACAAACTGGAAACAAGTTCTGACAGTCAGGGAAAAGATGTAAACTATGGAGTGTATTATTTTTGAGCAAAGGTAACCTTCTACCCATTACACATCAGCTCATCTGAAACGAAATGGGCTCTGAAAACTGAAATGTCAGTGGAACTTGGAGCTCTCTGTGCCAGAGGCAATGGAATAAGCTTCTTGTTTTGAGTAGAGTTTTACTGAGACAAGTATGCAGCTGGAGTTAATTTATAGGAAAATGATGGACTTGCTGTTGTCTGGGCTAGATACCTATGTGTTTATTTTTCTGTAAAACCTGCAGTCCTACTTGTGGATCATGTTCCTGCTGTCAGGTGTTTCTTTGGCTTCAGAGTGGGCCAGTGGTATCTGTTTTTAGAACTTCCTGTGGGAAGGAGAAACTTTCGCTTTTAAGACTCCTGTCACTAAAATAAATCTTGCCAGCTTTTACCATGTGGGGAAGGTGGGGTGATGCTATAAACCAAGCTGACAGAATGACTACAACTTTGAAAGATTGGATTACATATGGCCTGCTGGTGGAATCTTGCTCAGATATTGAGAGCAAAAGTTATGCAATTCCCCCTCCTTTTTTATAAATGCCAGCAAACAAGGATAAAATGCACTGCTCTTTTGTACAAGCGGTAAAGGTAAAGTAGGATTTTGTATGCCCAAGTGAGAAGCTTGTTTTGGATGCTCCATAAAGTCCTAGCCGTTTATCTGTCAAGTAGAAACTCCTATCTTGAGATCCTGTTGTAAAACTAGTTTGTTCCTTGTTCTTCTTGCTGATTAAGTTCTGTAATTTTATGTGCTGTCTTTCAAGACAGCTGCTATGCTACTACCTTGGGCTGTTATGTCATGGCCCTGGTGGTGTGTGCAGTATCCTGCATGCCTTCTGTGTTGCCTTAGAATCTGTAACTTCCCAAAGAGCTAGAAAAGTTGACCTAGGTCAGTGAGGCCTATAGTAACTTCAGAGGTTTCTACTTTTGCAGTGAGTGGAACAGTCTCTCTGACATCCAGGAGTGTAGGTCACGGAGATGGTGATCAAATTGCACCAACAGCAGTCAGCTTCTTTCCAGAGGTGTCTCAGGTGAGCAATCCTTTTATGTACAGACTAGATTGGGCTTCTTTTGCACAATTGGCATTTGCTGTTTTGAGCAGGCCCAGGACTGGAGTAGCAGGTTTACTGCAATGGGATTGAATCATACTGATGAAATTATGTAGTTTTCTCAGTGATGTCTGACTTGAATTCTGACTTCTGTTTATCACCCTGAATGTGTATTAGTCATTTTAAGGCTGCTGAAATACTAATAAAATATAAATACCCGTCTTTATTTGCACATTTGAGTTCTCTTGTTTTTACAGTATTAAATAAACAGTGAGAAAACCTCTTTGTCTCTTTGTAGTCTGACATATGAAGTCTGAGTTTACTGAATACTCCATATGTCACTGTTCATTTTAAGTGAACTTCTTTATTGTGGTTGTGGGTGAAAATGCAGAATAATGATGGTGAGCCCCTCATTCCAGGACTTCAGAGTTCTTTTCTGCAAGCCTATTCTAATATCCTAAGGCTCTTCCATCTTTTATAATGTACTTTAACGTTCCTACCCTCCCGGCTCCTGCTTAGGCAAAGATAGGAGTAACGTCTGCAAGGCAGAAATTAAACAGAACATGAAACAGCATGCTCTTCCTGCAGGGCTTGCATCTTAGAGTGCTCCTAGCTCAAGATGGCTTGAGGAGCCTTAAACTGGATTAGTGTTGCTTTGGCAGGCCCTAATATCAGTGCAAAGTAGAGTAAGCAGCTTGGAGTGGTGTTTGTTGCTGTGATCCTGAGCAAAATGGGTGTACTGGCTTTACTCATAAAGCTTCAAGAATGCGTCTGTAGTTCTTGATGCTGGTATTCTTCTCAGTCTTGCTGCACAGGTCATGTCCTGTTTGCTCTCTGCCTGTTGGTCCCTATGGCAGCTGTTTGATTTCCTGTAGATGTGACCAAGCTTAGAGGGTCTTGTTGCCTGCAAGACTCAGTTCTGGGGAGGTGTATTTCATGTGAGTATGTTTTGTTGTGCAACCTTTATTGTCTTTGGCTGGAGGGTTGTAAAAATATCTAAGTGTTGTTCATTGTTTAAAGTTGCTATAAGAATTTTTAAATTAATGGTTAACTCTCTTATGTGTTTTGAATTTTGGTTTACAGTTTTTTTTTTTTTCCTTTTCAGTTTTTAAGATGATCTTCAGCAATACTTCCAGTCTCATTTCCAGTAAGGCTGTGGTGCTGGCCAATTGTTATGATCAGACAGCAGATGGCCGTACTTACCTGCCTTTGTAGTGGGTGGCTGTTAATACTGGAAGCAATACTTTTGTGAGGCACCCATTACTGAATGGCAAATAATCTCATCAGCAGGGAGAAACTAACCTTGCAGTGACCTGTGGCTGGATTTACCATCATAATAGCTTCTAGCTTTATGTGCTATTAGCTCAGCACATCTTAAATACCTGACTATCTTTTTACATGCAAATGAATTTGTAATTGAAGATGTTTTTTCTAAACTTGATGTAAACAGTTTTAAGTGCTCTGTAGTTCTGGGTCTTTCCCACATTTGTTTTCCTTATTCCCTGAATAAGAGACAAATATAGAAGAAGTGAATTCCTATAGTTCAGGGGAAGCTGGCCACAGTCAGCGACACTGGCTGAATGAGCTTTGGGATCATTGGCATAGGCTAGTCTAGGCCAAATTTTTGACTTCTCCCCTGCATTTTCCTAGTAGAGTGAAAGCCTTATCCAGAGTGTGCTCTGCCTCTGATTACATGCATCAGTCATGTTCTTTATTCCCTTCTTTATAGCATCTTCCAGTTTTCTTCATAGGTCTCATGTGGCCCACCACAAATCTGTTGATGGTAAAAAGAAGGAAGGACTATGGTACATGGAACTGCTATTCTTCCTGTAGCTTCTGGTTGTGCCTTTGGCAGTGGTGTGGACGGTGAAGGTGTTGTCATACTTTTCCTTAGCTGTATCCCATTAGGCAGGATATATTTGACTGCTTTCATTGGTGTGGGCTGCTTGGATGTTCTGCACAGGACGATTTCCGAGGAAGCTAGTCAGGGGCTTTCCAGTCTCTCTCCTGTTTCCTTAGTAGTTGACTCATAAAAAGAAATCTCTCTGGCGAAATGGCTGTAGTGAAAATGCAGTATTGTGTGAGAATGCAATGGTGAGTGAACGTAATTGGTTTTTACTGATGTGTAGCTCTGCCATGAAACTAGCCCAAGCTTAAATTATATTTTGCCAGGGTGCTATAAACCAGGAACTGTCAAGAGGAGGGCAGTGGTTGCCATGCCTGCAGAGCAGCATGATGTACTTGGAGAATGGCCTTGATAACTGTGCTGTGAGGAAATTTAAAAAGCCTGTGCCTCACGGTGTAGGCTGAAGGAGTGGGGAGCGTAGTGATGTGTTTTCGGCAAATCTCTTCCTCAACATCTCTGTCTTTAAGGTGTAAAATCTGGCAGAACTGAGCACAGAGAAGTGGCTCACCATGATATGCATGCAGCCTTCCTATTGCAGATCTGGTATACTTTGAGGACTGCACATGAAATACTTCTATCCTTTACCTTTAATGCACATACTGGATGTATCTGGCGCAGATAACTGAGCTTTCATGTAATGCAGAAAGAGGAGCTCGGAGCATCACTGGTCTTCACTGAAGAGTCTTATTTTCTTGTGACAGAACCTTGTGCAGTCACATAAGAGTAAGCTCTTCAATCAAGATTGGCCACAATCCAAGTTCACCTTCCTGTTTTACGTGCAGGAAGAGCTCAGTAATTCCCACCTGCTCACATTATAAGCATCCTCTGTGAGCAAGCAGAAATTACACTGGGGGAGGGCAGGAGAGAACAAATTATGTATGATCAGTACCCACGTATTTTAGGCTTCCCCCAGCTGTGGTCCAAATTAGACACAAGTTTATGAATTGATTGGTGAGTTCTGCAGACCTCTTTTCACTCTGTAGGAAGATGTTTTATTAAACCTAGCAAACTAATAGCTGTGAGTATTTATTTCTTTATAGGGCAAGTGCTATTGTTTTTACGGCTTCATCTTAAAATGAGAAATTAAGAAATGTAAGTTTTGCATAGAAGTCCTTGTGAAATATACTAAGTGTGTATGTGGAGAGGACATGTAACTGGTATTAATGCAACATAACTCTGGTCTCTCTGTACTGCCTTGACCACTCAATGAATCTGATTCTTCTGTCAAAATAATAGTTTTGCTGCTAGCTTTGGAAATAAAGACTTAAGCATCTGGTTGCAGAATTTCTGGGATCAGTCCACGGAGATGTTGTAATAAAGTTCTCAGTCCTGTCAAGGGGAGTATGACCCTGAGCTACTTACTGTATATACATCTAGATTTGGTTGGTAACTTCCTCTTCCTCAGCCTTTCATACCTGTTACTATTAGGACTTCCTTTTTCAGGTGCTTAGGGTCAAAGGATGAAAGTAACTGAATACAACACTTGTCATCTTTGAGATGTTTTATATATTTTCCTTCTTATTTTTTTCAGGTTTGGAAGGCATTTTGAATCCCCTCTGTTGTGGCAAAGCATTATAATGATCATTACTATGTTGCTGATGCTGAAACTGTGCACTGAAGTACGCGTGTCCAATGAGCTAAACATAAAACGCCGCTCTTTTGCAGGTTAGTAACGGGAACTGTCTTTTTGCAGGATAAATGCTTTTGAAAGCATGGTGCACTGTTACTTTGGATAAAAGTTCTCTCTGAATTGCAGTCCAGTCTCCTCTCTTGATAATTTGGTGTAGCATTTCCTGAACTTCTGTTTTGAAACTGCTTTTTGGGGGATAAATATGTAAAGCTGTAATTTTATTTCAGATGGGTCTTGGTTCAATCTAGAAATCAGCATTCTCCTTAATATTTCACACTATGTCCTGAATATAGAGCTGGCTGTTATGCCATTGCAGTACCCTGGATGTTTTGTTTTGTTTTGGTTTTTTTTAAGATCTTGGCCAGAACAGGAAGTTATTTGCTTCACCTGTACTTTGTACCAAGTTCTTGGGTGTGATCATAGACTGTTAACTGAAATTTTATTTTGCATGCACATACTTGCTTTTGTACATAATTTAATTTTTACTTATGGAGTTATTTGCTTCCAAAATAGGAGGGGCTGTCATATCATGGTTGCCAAACTATGTTTTTTTGTATACTGTTTCTTTGGGCTTTAGTGTGGGATTAGTTTGGGATTTTACGGGAAGTTTCATGTGGTTTTTTTTTAATTTTGGTTATTTTTTAATTTTTAGGCATTGATAATTTCAGCTGGGGCCAGAGTAGAATTCCTTATTTGATGTTCAAGCTTTGTAGAAAGTCTCTGCTTTTTTTCTTTTTCCCAGATAGAAAATGCAAGAAGTGTAGTTTTTGTGTTTCTCCTTGTTGACTTTGACTTAACATGTTACATGTTAACATGTTAACATGTTATGTTACAGCTTATTAACAGCAAGCAGAGAATTAATGCTGTCAGCTTTTTGTCAGTTGTTTTGCCAATAGGCATGTATAATTTATTCTCTCCATCTGTTCTTTTCCCTCACTCTCTAATAGTTGAGGGTCTGATCCATTTCCAGATATCCACAGCCATCATTAGAAGGCAGTAGTTACTGGCTCTGCAGTAGGGTAATTTATGTAATAGCTAGGGAAATGACTTTCATTCCTGCTCATTGTGGAGTGTAGTGTGAAACTGTTCAGGTAAGTGAATTCATGTGGAATGGGAGCTGCACTCCAGCTCCCAGACACAAGCTGTGGTGTTCACAGTGGGTCTTAGTCTGACAGGATGAATGACTTCCAGCTAGATTTAGCAGTAGTTAAAATCCAGAAGGCATTTGGTAGGGGCATGTATGCTTTCTCCCTCCTTTGTTCTCTATGCTAGCATTTTCTGAAGGGGCAGAAAGGTTTCTCTGTTTGCCTTTTCTGAGGGGATATAATCCTCGTGCACATTTGCACACACAGTCTTGCAGGCTTGTTTGGTAACCTTTGAACAGAAAGGGAGGCTATTCAGTTTAGTACGCAGCCCTATTCAAATAACTCTCCTTGAAAGATATACAGTCTCCTTAAAGGATAATCAGTCTTTCCCTTACCAGGTAATGGAAACTTCTTAAGGTTGCGTTAAGTCATTTGACCCCTTTCTTTTTCCTGAAACTCAGTTTATGTGTTTAATTAGCTAGAGAGACTGATTTTATTTACTTAGAGACCTTTATTATTTGTTTTTATTGAAATGCTTGCCTCCTCCCACAAACTTTGAGAACAACTAAAGTCATTGTCTTACTTGCGATTGATTTTTTTTTTTTTTTTTAGTAAGGCCAGCTGTAGCATGATGGCTCAGAATAAGTATATCAATGCATACAAAGCTCTTTTCAAGCCAGACAGAAAGATAGGTTTGTATTTTAAGCACAATATGAGTAGGAGTAAGATCCATGTTTCTTATCTCTTGATTTTTATGGTGATCTATGCAAGCTGATAAGTCTGTATACTTACTTTCTTTCCTCATAGCTTGCTGGGGTAGCTATAAGTTAGGTTTGAGCTCAGTAATTTGATTAACCTTGCAGAATTCTGAGGGAAAGGTGCACTATTTCTATGTGTAATATAGTTTATTATTTCTCACATGGCTAGTCTTCAGTTTAAACGTTTTTCTTCTTTAATTTCTATCCTACCTCTGAATGTTTCTTCAAAATAATCCAAAATATTCAGAAAGTGAATAGGATATTTCAGTGGAAGGGGGCTTGAGGGTTCCTTGCATTACTATTAAATGTGTTTCCCCTCCACTCCGTTAGTATATATCTACCAGTGTGTTTTGAATTAGGTGGGAGTTGCCTTTTTTCTTCTGTTTTTTATTATTCTTACAGCTAAGGTCCGTTTAGTAATAACTAGTTCAGAAAGAATCTACTTAAAACTTGTTGAAGCATTAAGGAGCAGTCTTTCCTAATCCTGACAAGCTTGTTCTGTATTCTCTAGCCTGTTTTGTGCTGTTAATGGATTAAAATACGTGTCGGTAGCAACTCAGAACATAGACATAAAGCCATTCAGTCAAAATGTTTGTACTTTCTTTTATAGCATAACTACCATAGCATGAAAAATATAGTCTCCTGAGAATCTTACCCAGTAATGTTTGATTATTTCTTGCAAGCTCGACATAGAGAACTTGTTAGGAAAACTCACATAATCTTTTATTTTTTTCTCTCAGTGACTCTCAATTATGGGATTCTCTCTCCTCCTTCCCCCCTCCTTTTTTTTTGTCTGGCAAAGTGAGAGTAAGTTGAAAGTGGCAGAGCCCATCTTTTGCTACTCTGACTTTTTGTTCTGGATACATAACCTTTATTATGTGCTGATTGAAGGCAGAGTAAGTCCTCTTTATGTATGAAATCGTTTTGTTGTTCTTTAAACTTGGACTGTGTAGTTTGTTTTTAACAGTTCTGAATGGGGGTGGGAGGGGAGGACACAACACATGACATGACAAAAAACAAACTAAGCCAAGCAAGAAAACATCAAAGTATTCCAATTTTATTTTAAAACCTCCAATGATAGTACAGTTCTCTCTCCTGCATATGAATACTTTGAAATCTAGATGAAGAAGTCTGCAGATTAAATCAGCAGGCATGAAAAAATATTTCCTTATCTTTTATCTTTTATTTAACACCACTTTAATTGCATCTTGACTGCTTTAATGCAAATCTCCTGGTGCCATTGTTGTTACCACAACACGTCTCATTATTCATTGCCCACTTTTAAATTGGTGTCTGTGCAGCTCAGTACAGAAAGGTTCAGTGGCAGTTTCTTTTGTTCAAGTTGTTTTTGTTCAAAGCATTATAGGATTTGTGGGGCATGATGGTGCTACCGTGCTAGAGAGCTAAATATTGAAAAGCAAAATGTGCATATCCTATGTCTGGACTCAAGAGGAAGCCGAAGCAAGGTGCTCAAAGATAAAGACAAAGACAACTGAAAACATCTGGTCACTCTTGAAAACATTGGCAGGCCAGAGCGGTCATTTCATATTCTTGGAGGGACAGACAGTCTATGCAGGAGCCTCTTTTTCTTTCCCCAAAGAAGCCTTCTGCACCTCTCCAGCAAAGAATCAGTTTCAGTTCAGGCCCAAGACATTGTGGCAGATTTCTAGCTTCCTGAATGTATAAACTATACTGAAAACCAGTGGACAGCATTTGTTAAAAATGGGCTCTTGGGTGTCTCTTATTATATACGGTCCCGGCTCCCTGTGTAGAGCACAGGCTCTCGTTTTTTTGCATGAAGATGATTTCCTCTGGTCACTCATCCAGTTTTTCTTCCAACTGCTGGTTGTCTTAATCTGCTTTATAACTTGTGTCTTATTATAGCACTTTGATCCCTTGAAGAGCTCTGTTTTTGATATTGGAAAGCACACTTGCATAGTATGTGGTTTTCAACTGGTGGAAGAAGGCTAGAGTGAAAGAATTCAGCATGCATACTGGTGATTTCTTTGTCCTTCATATGATTAGCTTAAGCGCAGGTTTTCTGAAACTGTTTTAGAACAGCATTTTGCATGGGTGGCAAGGTATTGGCTTAGCTGATTATACATATACATCTACACACTCAGTGTTGCTGCAATAACAGCTTGTTTTCTCTGGTTGTGAAACATAGGTAAAGAAAAAGCTAAGCTGTCTGTTTCACTATTTTAAGCCTTCATTTTCTCCCACAGGTACATTGCTGTTGGGTTGTGCATTGAGACTGTTTTGGGACTTCCTACTGCTTGACCCTATCTCAACATCATGGGGTGGGAGTTTTATAGGAGGCATGGGAACTAAGATTTCTGGCATGTTTTGTTTTGGCTATAATTTTTTTATAAGCAAAATATACTAACTGACTAAACTATAACTAAAAGACCCACTGTTGTATTTAATCATACAAGTCTGTTTGTCTTTCCTTCCTGTTTCTTTCTTCTTTTTTTTTCTTCCTTTTTTTTTTTTTTTTTTTTAATTTTTCCCCCTCTACTGTTTTTTATGTAGCTGCAGATAGTAAGGATGAAGAAATCAAAGCACCTCCCAAGAGATCCTATCTGGGTATGTACTGGACAAACCCATTCTGCATGAAGTTGTCCCCTTGACTACATATTTCATGCTTTGCTACATTTTGTAAACATTTTTTGAAATGATTGCATGATCATTCCCATAAAGAATGTTTGCATTACCTTTTCTTGACATACTAAAACCTGGTGCTTTTTTTTTTTTGATTGTTGTTGTTTTGTTTTTAAATTTTCCCTTCTCCACTTTTTAACTTCCTTCATAGAGGAAAAGATGCTTTCAGCTCTATTTCAGAAACCATTTTTCTGAAGACAGTGGAATTCACCACATTTTGTGTCAATGATACCTTCCTTTTTCCTTCCCTGAGCTAGACAAGCAAAATACTACATGATACAGGGATCTGTCTCTTTGGACTCACATTTTTCCTCTTCCACATCTGAGTCTGGAGGAAACTATGAAAAATACAGGAGTATCTTTCAGTGTTGTTCAGAATGCTACTAAAGAAATTTCCCACAGTGCTTAATGTTCAGGCAAAAAACCTGCATCCTTGTGAAATTTTCTGGCTTATTCCTCTTTCATTAAAGCAGCCTCAACATTGGTACTTGGGAATTAGTAACACTTAAAGTGAAATCTTCCAATCTTCTATTCCAAAGTTGGAATCTATGCTTTTTAATTTGCCTAAGAGGAAATATTAGGTGCAAACCAGCTTGACAGTATTTTCAACTCTTAAGTAGTTTGGAAAGACAGTTTATTCAAGTCATGGTAATTTTATTTTAAATTAGTTGGGGCTTAGCATTAGGGAAGTTGTGTTGACTAGAGATACAAAAGTTTCCAAAGTGAACTTCTGGACAGATTTTAATTGAACTGAGTCAGAATCTCACATTGATGCTAAGTTACGCTGTGTTGCAGTACTCAAGTTACTAAGAGGTCAACTGAAAAAATAGAAGGTAAAGAAGAATATTACTGGTGCCAAAGAAGAATCTCCACTGCTTTATTCATCAACACACACAGTTAATTGAACTGGAGTTAGCTCTGAGAAGACTACTGAAGAGTAATATTAACCTGAGTGCTTTCTTGAAGGCATATGGCCATTCCTGCCAAGGTTAAACTCTCTTTTAATGATTCATGTTCTGGGTCTCCCCTTTCAGATTTAGGGGCAAAATATACACTTTGGGAAATCTACCTTTTCAGGTCCAATGCCAGAATTTTGCAAAGCACCTTTTCCTTTTGTGTTTTCAAGACAATTTTTTCCCTGGACTTGGTATCAAACTATTTTGCTTTTCTGTTGTCTTTAATTCTAGTTTGTAGTCATTCTCACTGGCTTGCAACACTAACCAATGGAATGTAACCTTTAAGCAGTCCTGTGTTCCTTGTGCCAATATTCCTGTTGTCTTTTACTAGTATTCATTAATGCTTTATTTATAGTGTGAGACCTAGAAACAGTTGTCTGTGCTCCTAGTTATGATTGAGTGGGTTATTTAAAAAAGCTTCAAGTAGTTGAATTTGAACAGAGATAAGTAACTTATGTGATCTTTTACTAATATCAGGTATTTTTGTCCTTTTTTTTTTTTTGTTGAAAAGTAATGTGCTTGGTAGTTGACAGGTTAAAAAGTTGAGGTTTGTAGAAAAAAGCACCTTTTAATCCAACTGTTTTACGTTTGAAATATTTGGTTAATAAATGCTACTTCAAGTTCATTTTGGAATTGCTTGGCAAAATGGGATGAATTGAATTATCACTAAGAAAAACAGGTCAGTTTTACATTACTGCATGGGATTTTAAAGACTGGGGTGGGCAAGTCTGTTGAAATGTGTTAATTCTTACGGATGTAAACAAATAAGAAATGTTTTGAGGTGCTTGGTTCTCTTGTACATACAATATAATGTATGTATATCCTGGTTGTGTAAAGATTGGGGTGCATGGTGCTTTACATCATGGCATAAGTCATACTTCAGTTTACAGAGGACTTCACTGAGCTATGTTGTGTAGTGCAGTGTTTTCTTACAGCTCTGTTGAAGATCACATAGAGATTAGGTAAGGGGAGTATTTGCCATATTTCCACCTGACAGTGCATTCTCATAATGTCTTTTAATGAGTTTTGATTAAACTTTTTTTTTTCCCTAGAATAATAAATCATCTTTTTCAGTTTGCCTGTTTATTTCAGTGGTGTAAAGTGCTCTTCAATATCTTTTGAGGCTTCAGAAACCAATATAATAAGTTTTTTTTTTCTGGTTACATAGTAAAACCACTGTGTATTATGTTTGTAATTGAAGATTGACTATCCATGAACGCTTTTTTGTTGTAGAACTATTTATCTGAAGATGTGCTAGTCTGTCTATGAATTTTCAACTTGTTAGATGTATACTGAGGCATTTGTTTGGTGCCTCTTTACTAATAGTAACTGAGCTCCTGCAGTGCTGTCTGGAATTGCTTTTAAGTACATTTCCTTGTCAGTAATCCAGCAAACCACTTAATGCCACTGCTTTATCCACATGTTATCTGAAAAAGCCTTTATCTGTCACATGACTCTGAAAACTGACTTTCTAGCAGTCAGTGCTGAGGGAAGTTGTGAGTGGAGAAAAGGGGAGAGCTGAGTGGCTGCTGCAGTTTCACTGAGCTGCAATTTCACTGACCTAAGTAGAATAACTTATAGTGTGGTGGGCCCCGGAGTGTAGGGTTTCCTGATTTCATACGGAAATAGAATTATTCCCCTTTTTCCTGGCAAAGGGAGGATTAGAAAGTATTAAGTAGCTCCAATTCTGAAGGGATAATACTTTATTCCCTTTTTGTAATGTAAATATCTAGTTCTACCTAGTGCCTGCCAGCATTTGATGGCTGCTGCAGAGACTGAGCAAAGCTGCATTTGTCATGTTCCCCCCACACCCTTGGTGAGATGTTTTAGAGTAAATATGGATAAATGTCTTAATCTGGTACACTAAAATACAAGTTTCATGTATGTATTTTGAGCCTTGTGAGTGTTGGAGTTTGTTGGGGCAGAAATAACAAAACCACTAAAGAAGGCATTGCTCCGGAGAGGCTTTATCTTTTGAAGTTTGGAGTGGTCTTAATGGTGTGGCAGGCAAGTCTCAAAGTGAATGGGACTTTTTACTTTTTTAATTTTTTTTTTTTCCTGAATCGATGTTTAAACATCTTGAAGGACACTTCTGGTAGATCTAGGTGGGCTGAGGATAATGGCTTTAAGATGACAGAAGTTAGATTTAGATGAGATACTAGGAAGAAGTTCTTCCCTATGATGGTAGTGAGACACTGGCACAGGTTGCCAGAGAAGCTGTGGCTGCCCCATCCCTGGCAGTGTTCAAGGCCAGGTTGGACAGGGCTTGGAGCAACCTGGTCTGGTGGAAGGTGTTCCTGCCTGTGGCAGGCAGGTTGGAACTGGATGAGCTTTAAAGACCCTTCCAACCCAAACCATTCTATGATTTAGGTGTGAGATGCATCTGTTTAGCCTGAAATGCGGCCACATGACAACTGTGCTTGGTAGGTGATGTTGGGAAAAGGGAGAGAGACCCTGGGTTGCAATACAGCTGGTACTGGCTTTATATTGAAGGCATATGTAGAAGGAAGCCCTGCTACAGCTGCATCCAAACTCTGTAGCATCCCTCTCACACTTTGGCCAGATGGCATTCTTCATGCAATATTAAATATAAACCAGGAGCATACAGAATTAGGTGTTAATGCAAAATTATCATTTGCTTCTCGGCACATACTGAATTAACCCTGTCCACTTCTATTCCTGAGCAGACAGAGGGGTTTGGGGTTTTTTTGATACTGGCAAGCAGGCAACGAGTTGTAGCATTTGTAATTTCTACTTTCTTTGGGGTGATATGGAGTGCCAGTGCCATTTTTTTATATTCTCCCAGGACATATGTGATTCCTCTATCTCATCAGAGCACCTGGGGCTTGGTGCTAGTCTATAACTGTCATTTCCTATGATGTGTTTGCGTCTGCAGAAACTCACTGGGGAATATGATGCTCTCAAAAAGAGTCATGAGGAAGTGAAAAAAACCCTTGACGCATCAAAAGCCAGGAACAAAGTACTGTGCAGTGAAGTGAAAACCCTGAAGGGACAGATCGTAATCCTGTTGGAGAAAGGAAAACATGACAATGAGCTCATAGACGCCTTACTGGTATGGTCTGACTATTACTGTTGGTCGCAGCCTCTGCATATCAGCCCTCTTTCTATAAGTGATGAAACATGATGTCATTTAATGACACAATGACACAGACAACCTTAGGGTGTACAGGAGCCTGATGAATCAAACTGTGACAGCCAGAGGTTTCCTAGACAGCTAAAGCACTCCTGTGTTTTGGCTCAGATCATGTAAAGGCTGCAAGACAGCACCTGGCGTGACACAGTTGCAATGAAGTGGCTCTAAGCTTCAAGTACTGGAAGAAACATTTTGCAGAAGGAGGATTGAAATAGGCTTGTCTAGTATGTAGAGGAAAGGCTTCATTCTTGGCCCACGAAGCTGGACAGTATTTTCTGTTCTGCTTTCAGCTTCATTGATAGGCTTGGTTTTTTTCTCTTAGAGTGCCTGCAATTTTGCACTTTCATTTGTTGTGTTACACAACCCAAAACACACAAGCTAAACCATGAGTACTAATCCATATGCACATTCGCTTGCAGTAGCTGGAGATGAGATTTGACCTCTTCAAGAGTATTAGCAGAGACTCAAGATGCAGTTATGCTAAAATAAATAGCTGCTGTAGTGGTCTTGCAGGATGCTTTTGTTCTGCCATGGTTCTAAATAGTCTTCCCCACTTTCAATAGTTAAAAAGAAAAATAAAAAAATAGAAAATATGCTGCTTTTTACTAGGGTTAGTTCTGTGTTTCCTGATCTAGCTCCTCACAAGTTTCAAATCACATTTCCTTGCTCCTTTAGGTTTTAGCTAAGACGTGCTTACAACTGAGCTGACATTCACCTTTCTGCACACCAGGCAACTGCAGGGAGTGTGGGTACTGACCAGCACATTAGGCAGATTACAGAGGAGTCAAATAATAGTGTCTCACTAAAATTATTACAGAAAGACACGAGTTTACTTGGGAAGGAATGGTTAAACTGTTTTATGCCTTACATCAAAGAAGCACCTTGCTTGCAGTTTGTTGGCCTGACAGAACCAACTGTCTGACAAGTATTAGATTTGTCAGTGTGAGAAAAACTCCAAAAGCCACTGATAAAACAGCCTAGTGTTATAGCTGTCATCTCATACTACCCTTATCTTTTAATGTCGTTCACACAATCTGATCACATTCTAATTTCATGAAAAGCACATTGAAATCCTTACTTTTATCCACTTTATGAAAAAAATCACCTTCATTGTCAAAGGCCACCCTTTCTTGCTTTATTTTCTGCTACACTGAGTAGCAAAGCTGCCAGTAAACTGAATCTCCCAGTTACTTAGGTCTTTTCTATTTTCACTGTGCAGTCACTAAAGTCTTGATATGACCAGCAGGAGCCAGTGGGGATGGACTGTCCTTACCCAGCCACATGTGTCTGAGCATTGCAAGTAGATGTGCTGTGCAGTCCTTTCAATGGATAAATGCTGATGCAGTGATCTTATGCTTAAAACATAACAGACTTTTGGAGTACCACTAATGATATCAATGTGCTTACACCAAGGAATGGGTTTGGCAGCGCAAAGTCTTGCCCTAGCATTCCTAAACAGGCATCTGACTTGGAGGGTGTAAAACACCATGGGAGTCTTAATAATCATTGTGTATAAAAGTGAAGATCTCACTCATTGTTTTTATTTCACCAGACCCAGCAGAAGCAAATGCAGGAGATCTTAAAGCACCTGAGCCATCAGGATGAGGAGAACAAGGAGTCCAAGCACATGCTAGGGCAGAACTTGAACAGTGAGGTTCAGAAACAAAACTGCCTTATAGAGCAGCTCAGACAGGTGGTGGCTGAACGAGAAGCAATGGTTAAACAGCTGGAAGAGGAGATTGGGCAACTCACATTTCAGGTAGGCAGAAGAAATTAACTGGTGGAGCATGCTCTGTAATCACTTCCTTCTCCCTTGTTATCTGAGTTGGCTGCTAGCTTGAGACGTTAATACCTGTCCTACTGACAGTCTGTCCTCTTGGGATGAGACAGGAATTTTCTCTTGTAACTCTTAAATTTCTTTCCTGTACATAAGTTTTCTTCAAGCTTTTTCTTTAAGCAGCAGAAAACAGAAATATCAACCACATCCGCCTGTGGCTCCACGTCAAGAATGTCACACAGCTGACAGCAAGGGTTGGGCTGCAATGGGGACTTCTCAGTATTGAGCACCCTTGACTGCTGAAGGAAGCTAGGAAACAAACATAAGTGAGGCTGATATCAGCAGGCTGCCATGGTACCTGCCATGGTACCTGCCATGGTACCCATCTACATTCCTTTATGGTGTGATTGGGCCCCTAGTAAGTTAATCTCATCTCCCACTGCAAAACACTTCAAAAATTTCCTTTCCTTCAGATCTCTAAGCTATGGATATGAGTCTGATGAGCCCCAAGCATATGGAAATTTCATTGTACAGACGAAAGAACTGGGGAGGTTGGCCCCTTACAAACTAGTGTGTTAAAAATGTTTTAAACTTTTATGGTTTAGTGTTGCAAAATGACATAGGCAAGACGGCACTATTGCCAGAGCACAGGCACAGGAGCTGAGAGGAAGTCCACTAACCTTCCAAAGGCTTCTCATGTGATCTTATACCTTACAGTCAGGTTTTGTTAAGAGTATTTAGGCAGCCAATTCCTGTTGATATAAAACCCTCATAGGGTTATGGTGAGATCGTGGATCTATCAGATACCTCAGTAATGGGGGCTAGAGCATTGAACCTGAGGTCAAACCTGGGTTAGGGACATAAACCAACTGTGCTGGCAGTTGTAGTGGTAGTGCTGCACTGTGAGTTCTCTAGTTCACTAGACTGTGTGCACCCTGTGATTTCGTATGCAACTTGCTTTGTTTTCATCCGGCAATGGATAGAAGCTAAAGGAAACTTTCTGAGGAGGTCATGTAAATCGAAAGTTGTGACATGCTTGTAGCAATAATTATAAGCTGCTGATTAGGCATTAAGGCAACTGTTTTTCTTTGAACTGTGTAATCAGTTTTATAACCTGCTCCAACATTAACAGTTGAAATCTGCCTGTGAAGGAGACAGCTTGGGAGCTGCTGAACCACCACCTTCTGAGTCCTCAGAAGATCCAGGTTCTACTCTGCTTAAGCCTGTGGCATCAGGCAGCAATCTGGTTGGAAGGACTGGATCTGCTCGGTAAGAAGACCATAATGTCAGTGTTTGCAACTGCTATGAGTTATTCAGAAGCATGGTTTCCCCAAGCAACTGTATGAAACCACAAATGCTATGTGACAGCCTGTTTGCAGTACATGGGAATCTCTAATCACATTATCTCTTGGATTTTCATCCTGGAACAGAGAAAGATCTACAGACTTACAGACATTACTACATTTGGCATGATGGTAGTGCAGCTAATTTTCCTTCTGCAGCTCAGATAATGTTCATGTGGTTAGCTTAAGTGCCTGTGATTCTTCTCTCTTATGAGAAACGGGGTTTCTAATGAGCAGACTTCTGAAAGCAGGGTGGCAAATTAATGCAAAATGCCATTTTAGGTAAGCAGTAAATCACTGGCTCACTATTTTAATCAATAAATACCCTTGGAATACAATATACGTGCAGAAATGTTGAAAACACACCACATCATTTGTTCTTAACAAACACCCTTTTTAAAATCTCACTGAAGACCATGTAAATTACACTAATCTTAATGCAGCAGTATATCCGATTTTTGTTTACACTTATGTGGCTCTGTGTCACTCTGTGTAATGGGACCATAATACCAAAGCAAGTTGTATCCTTTCCTTTTAAAATGCTGGTTTTGATGTTAAAGAGCTCATGATCTAATTGACGATGAGAATTTGAGACAGGTCTTCTGAGGAAATTTTTCAAGTTAAAGTTGCAACTGATTTGTTCTATGTAATTTTAAGTTGCCTACCATACTACTTTTGACACTGAATGTGGTTTTAGAAATGACAATGTCATTTAATGCTGTCAATCAGCATTAAAGTAGAGCATTACTATAAAATTTAAGTAGAGTTCTTCTCACTGTTTTTGAGTTACAGTTAAAACATCCTTTATTTGAAAGGTTCCATACCTCCATTGGTATACCTTTCTGACTAACTTTATTCTCCCACTTCTAACTCTGCAGAAGTTGTGCTCTCAAGGGGTAAATCACAGAATCATGGAATGGTTTTGTTTGGAAGGGACCTTAAAGCTCATGCAGTTCCAACCCTGCTGCCACAGGCAGGCACAATTTCCACTAGACCAGGTTGCTCAAAGCCCCATCCAACCTGCCAGGGATGGGGCAGCCACAGTTTCTCTTTGCCAGAGTCTTACCATTTTCATAGTCAAGCACCTTTTCCTAAGATCTCCTCTAAATCTCCCCTCTGTCAGTTTGAGTCTAGTTCCCCTTGTCCTGTCCCTACCTTGTCAAAAGTCCCTCCCCAGCTTTCTTGTCATCCTCTGTAGGCACTGGAAGCTGCTTTAAGGTGTCTCTGGAGCCTCCTCCAGGCTGAACAAGCCCAGATCTCTCAGCCTCTCTGCATATGAGAGGTACTACAGCACTCTCTTTGTGGTCTCCTGTGAGCTTGATTTAGATAAAAAATTATATTTTATCCACTTTTTCACTTCATATTTCTGCTGAGATTAAGCAGGAAGGCAAGCAGGAAAATTAGGTTGGGTAATGACTTTGAAGAAGCCACTAAGTGCAATGCATAAATTAATACTTGTATACGTGGCTACCATAGCTGTGTCATGAAAATAGCTGACATGCAAGGTGGGCAATGAATGAGTCTGGAAATTGCAAGAGCTGTTAATAGTTTGGTCAGCAGGCCTCATTCATTCCATTAATTTTAATATGCTGATGAACTCTGTATTCCATTTTACTTTAGTGAATCATCTCTTCCTATCAGGAAAGATGAAATGAAAAATGCTATAAATAGGAACTAAAGCTCCTTGGAGATGTCAAAGTAAAAATCTACATTTTTAGACTGGGACACTTCTGTCATTACCAACCTTAACTTGATTTTAGGATTAATCATTCCTGACTTAGGAGACTC
The DNA here is from genome assembly GCA_039877255.1 of Loriculus beryllinus. NCBI lineage: Eukaryota > Metazoa > Chordata > Aves > Psittaciformes > Psittacidae > Loriculus > Loriculus beryllinus. Next base: position 13,186 of record JBCJKH010006401.1, on the reverse strand, counting down.
TGGAAATCTTTTCCCTAGAAGGCGACAATAAATACAGACGTTGCAAAATGACTGGAGTTCTTGGAAGACTGCCTTCTGCAGAGTTTAGGCACTAATACAGCTTTCTTCCTCTCAGCACAGTGTCCAAGATGGGCCATACACTTGTAGAGTCAGCAGCTACTAAGCCTTTCTATCTCAGTAATAGCATCACACCTGGAAGGTATGTATATATACTTCATAATAAAAAAGGGGATGTTTGCTGCCA